>JASAMY010001055.1:0-129819 GCA_030248085.1 Paralinhomoeus sp. GSCO2_6 | reverse complement strand
AGCACAAAATATGCAAATTTATTATATTTGCATAGTTTAAAATGATTGAAAATAGGTATGCAATATTTGCATACTGATTAAATGTCGTTCTTCACATTGAATTGCGGTCTATTCTCCCCTCCCGAAACGCAACAACAATTCAGTTGCAAAAAACCGTTCGCCACACACCAACACGTAGCATCCATCAGCACGGTCCGCCAGAAGCTCAAAATTCAGTTCAGAGTGCACTGTTCCGAAAGCAACATCGAGCAATTGGACGCTTATCGGACATTCGAGCAGTGAAACGGTGTCATCATCTCTGTCTGTAGTACGGGAGTTGCTCTAGCCGCCAGTCGACGAGGAAGCCGGCGAGCACGAGCGCCAGGCAGGCGCCGCAGAAGAGCAGCAAGGCGAGCAGCAGACCGAGGCCGACCTTTTCCTTGGACGACAGACCCGCGAGCTTGTCGAATGTCTCCTCCGCGAGACGCGCGTCCTCCGCGGCCGAGGACGAGGTCGACGACGACGACGACGTCGGCACTCGATCCTGCTGCTGCACCGTTGACGCGCCGCTCGTCGCACCTGGCGTATCGAGCGAGCAATCGCGACGCCTGTCTGTGAGAGACGCCTGTGTCTGTCGACAAGCCATACGTGTGCGGTCCGCGTTCTTCTTGGCCTTGCCCCGCTTGCGAGTCCGCAGTTCCGTCGAGTCGTCGACAGGGTCGGAGATGGGCGTGTTGGCGGTGGTGCCGGACGCGTAGTAGCTGCTGTGCGTCAGCTGCGGCGTCTGTCGAGGCGGCTCCTCCTCGTACGTGGCCGTCGTCCAGCCGCCATCGGGCTCAGTCATCAGCTCCGTCTCAACCATCTGTGACTGCTCCATTTCTACGCTGTTACGCGACTAGACTTTGACAACCGCCTTTAAACTTATTTACACTCCGTGTAAGCACGCTTACTATTAATCGTTCTAAAGAAACTGGCTGCAGTCCTAAATGCTACGGGTGCTTTGTCCGGTTTCGGTCTTCACGCAGAGCCGCTCGTCACATCGACAGTCACTAAAATGCTTCGCATTTGCCCGGCTTCTTGTAAGATAAAAAAAACGAGCTCCTTTCCTCCATGGTCACACAAACAAGTCCGATCTAGGTATCAGGGTTGCTTGCGCCAGCTCTTTCTCGCTAGACTCGTAAACTTGTGACTAGACTTGTGCTGCCTCGTTTCGGTAGTGCCATCGCGTGGACATCTTTATGGAATATTATTAATGCGTGCACCCAAATTACTGAATGCGTGCACCCCGATTACTGAATGAGTGCACCCCGATTTATGAACGCGTGCACCCTGACTTATTAATGAGTGCACCCTTCAGATTTATGAATGGGTGCACCCAAAATTTATGAATGCGTGCACCCAAGTCGGCATTCCATGGGATGGTGCGCTCCTTCATTTGCATGTGATCTGTTATCGACCAGAGCTGACTGTTGGATTGGGTTGCTGCCAGAAGTGACGCAGTCAAACGTGACTGATGACCTCCAATCTTAACGTTCAAACCATCTATACTACGGCAACATGCTGGAATCGCAGCGGGGCCTTCCTTCTTCTTTGTTTCAATACCTGCCTTCCTTCCCATCCCCTCTCTCTGGTCGCCATCCGTCATTCGCCTTGCTCTTCCGGCTTTGGTCGCCCCATGTCGGCTTCGTGGGCGTTTGTCTGGCGCCTCACGGGCTCGTCCGCTGTTGGCGTCGACACCGTCAAAGCAGCGTTCTTGGAGTGGTGTTCTGCTAGAGTACTGCTTCATCAACGACGACGCCCCATGCGGCATCGCCTTCGACGCATCTTCACAGCGGTCCTTCGTTCTGCTCGCCGCCCGTCGTCTTCTCTGCCGTCTCGCGTACACAGGCCTACTCGCTGTCGACGCTGCGTAGCAGGGGTACCCTGTTGTCGTCCTGGGCACCTTGGACTCGCACAAGCGCTTCACTGCCGTCGCGATGGGGGCACTGGTCTGGGCATCATGGTGGTGTCGTCCTGAACGGTCTGCTTGGTGTCATTCGACAGTGGACGACTCCGGTCTCTGGGATGCGTGCTGCTCTCTACTAACACGGCTGAGCATGATGATAGTACCAACTACCACCCTTCAAGGGCCTCCGCCGTCGGGCAGAGTGGGCTTCAGACATCCAAGAGCTGCACATGGCACTGACCGGCGCCTCATTCACGGCCGCTGCAACGTTGGCGCTGCAGAAATGGCGGCAACGCGGCTTCAACATATTCACCGACTACGTCGACGCCACCTATGTCAGCGGCGCCCATGACTCTTGAACGCTCAGTGCTTGTGTGATGCGTAACGTTAAATGCACGATGTACATAGAGTGCGAAACAAACCTGGGTGCACGCAGTCATAAATTTTGGGTGCACCCATTCATAAATCTGAAGGGTGCACTCATTAATAAATCGGGGTGCACGCGTTCATAAATCGGGGTGCACTCATTCAGTAATCGGGGTGCACGCATTCAGTAATTTGGGTGCACGCATTAATTAGTTACCCATCTTTATTCTACATACTGTAAGCAAAACGACACACAATCACCAGAAAAGTACGTCTGTTCAACTCAATGACTCGATAGGACAGACTGCATCGTTTGCGTGGGTGACCGTGCGCGATGGAGACGCACTCTCCGCGTCGACACTGTGGGAAGGGGGTTGTTGAGCTTCTGATGTCCAAGTTCCGCTGCCGCTGCTCTCCGAATGAGCCGCGTCGGCGGGCGCTCTGCTGCGGACGGGCAGAGGCAGAGGCAGAGGCAGCGCGCTGAGCACGACGGGCAGCAGGACGAGGCCGTGCAGGAGACCGAGCCCGACCACTAGCACGACGGTCTGGACGAAGACGCGCGTCATGTAGGCGGGTACCAGCAGCAGCACGAGCACGCTGAGCAGCGTCGACAGGCCCGCCTGCAGCATGGGCCAGCCCACGGCGTCCAGCGCCTCCGCCAGCCGCTCTCGTCGACCCTGCAAGCGCGCTCGCGGTCGACGCCGACGCGCTGGCCCGAGCGAGCTGTGGACACCGACCCGCTCGCTGCCCTTGTAGTAGTGGTAGCTGATGTGCGCGACGAAGTCGACCGAGAATCCGACCGACATGAGAATCGTCGCCTAAAGAGAGGGCAAAAGGGTCCGGTGGGACGGAGGCGAGTAGGGACGTCTGTTGTTGTTGTTGTTGGGTTTGGGGCAACGCTAGGAGGCCGTCAATGGCCCGCATAGCATGCGCATCTCTATGACGCATTCCTGACTAGGGCCGCATAATTCGCCAAAGAGAATCGGAAGAATGCCATCTGTAATCACGAAAAAATCCATCGAAAATCCTCGATCTAATGGCTCCATCAAGAATCGAACCCAGGACCGCCGTGCCGATTCTCTACCACTAGGCCATACGCTGCCCTCACTAGTATAAACGTCTGCGCACCATGCTGATGGGGTCGAGGTGCACGCTCAAGGCCGAGAGGCCGCCCAGAACGCCCAGGTTGATGGAGAGGATGGCGCCGACGGCGCAGCAGATGCTCAGCGGCTCCGGCATGAAGAGCGCGCAGACGAGCAGCATGCACAGCAGCGCCACCCCCACCGTCTGGTAGGTCGCCGGCCCTGCAATGTCTCCGCGATTCCGCGTAATCGAGAGAATCAAGACGTAACGAACCGATGGAGTCAATCTGGTCGGCGTACATGGCGAACGGGTCGTAGATGGTGACGTTGAAGTCGCTGTAGTCGGCCGCGATGCGACGCCACCGCTTCAGAGCAGCTAGTCTGCGAGCGGCCGACAACAACGAAATTTGCATCACTCACTCAGAGCCATTCTCACTCACCTAGTCGACCACTCCTGCACATTTCTAAAGCCAGTGGTGAAGAAGAAGCTCTGCAGGCAGGAGGGACTGTTCGAGGAGCACAGCGACCCCCGGACGTTGATGAAGTGCTTCCAGCCCAGATACATGGGCTCCGTCAAAAACGCTGTCAGGCCCCTGTACTCGAACCGGATGTGCCCCGCGTCGTACCTTCGCCGACTCACCTGAACTGCCATATTTCTTACATACCTTAGCGGGGGAAATACCTTAGAACACTCGAAACCTGGTCCATTCCGATGCGCGGCATGTAGGCTCGCAACCAGAATGCGGTCGACTCGGCGCCCAGGGAGTCGCTGGTGCTCTCGAACTCGGCGACCATGTCGTGGAGGCGACGGCGCCGCGCGTCGACGCGCAGGTCGGGCGGCCGCTCTACGAACACCGTGAGCTGGCTGCCGCCCAGCTTCGACTCCAGCTCGACGAATTCGTTGAGCGGCGAGTCGGCGAGAAAGAGCTTGTCGGGCGACAGTTTCACTTTCATCTCGAGGACGTTCGCCAGCATGAACGTCCAGTAGACGACGAGGAAGACGCCGACCAGCACTTTGGCCGGCTGCGAGACCAGAGCGCGCGAAGAGGCGCCCAGCGCCGACCGGTAGAACCGCTCGAAGGCCGTTGGGCCACCGTCCACATCTCGACCGGCGGCTGGCGAAGGGCAACGTCTCCTGAAGAATGGGCTGCGTGCGTGCGTGCGTGCGTGCGTGCGTGCGTGCGTGCGTGCGTGCGTGCGTGCGTGCGTGCGTGCGTGCGTCCAGAGACACAGCACGCGGAAGGCAGGCAGCAAGCAGCCCACCTGGCCAGGCAGTAGGCGTCGCGACGGGCGCGCTCGCGCCGCCCGCCCAGGGAGAGGACGGCCGAGTAGAAGAGCAGCTGGTAGAGGTAGCTGGCGAAGACGGCGACGGAGAGGAAGAGGCCGAACGTCCGGATGGCGGGCGTGGGAGAGAGGACGCAGACGAGGAAGGAGAGTGCGTTCGTCAGACTCGTGATCGTGATGCTGGGGCCGGCAGCGGCCAGCGTTTGGCCCACGCGCTCGCGCACGCCCAGCGCCGGCACGGTGGCGCGCCACGCGTGCAGCGAGATGAAGACGTCGTCCACGCCGACGGCCAGCACGAGAAACGGCGCCACGGACACGATCGGCTTGTACTCGACTCTGCCAGTCGAAAGAGATACATATGTATTTATACCGACAGAGTACTGAAATATTGCTCGGAATATTCGTTTAATCTTGCCCAACCGGGACACGAACGGTCGGCACTTTATGATCAGAATGCGGGTGCATGCATAAAGTGAAGTGAAGCTGTGCTGTGAAGCATACTGTAGTTAAACCGTACTACCATGTACATCTCACATAGTATCAACGCTGGAATTACAGTGGGATATGGCGTTTCCTCATCCTCACCCGATAACGTGTGCTCACCCGATAAAAACCAGGACGCCGACAGAAGCCACCAACGACAGTATGGGACAGAAGACGCCAAAAATCGCTTCCCAGAATTTGGAAGCGACTGGATCGCGATGGAGCGAGGTGCCGACCGTGAAGAGCAAGATCAGGACCATCGTCACGCCCAGAAAAGGATAGGCGGCGACGCCGGTGCGCTTCAGCTCCGAGGCGACGTAGCCCTCGGTCGACACCGACATTCGCACGCTCGCGCCGGCATCGGCGTCCAGACGACGCGCCTGTCTGTGTTCGGAGGCGTCGGCACTGCTGCTGGCGAGTGAGAAAAGGAGCCCCACTCACCTGAAGACCTCCTCCTCCCAGTGGACGAGCAGTCGCCGGATGGAGTCGCTGACGACCGGCGCCCTGCAGTGGAGCACGACGAGCTCAGCGGAGCGGACGACGCGCGTGGGCCACTGGACGTCGACGCCGAGCACGCTGTCGCCCAGGTAGAGCTTCTCGCCGAAGAACTCCATGGACGGGTAGGTCAACTTGATGTTGGGGTTGTGGGAGAGGCCGTATTCGGCGTAGGCGCGCAAGAAAAAGCGGACGGGGTCGAGAGCGCGGCAGTGCGAGCCGCACACGTCGGCGTAGGCAAAGCTGCTGCCGTTCTCGGCGACGGTGAGGCCGCGCGAGAGCCACTCTTCCAGCGCCAGCGACTCGTTCAGCTGCCGAGAACGCAGCAGCGAGCCGCCGTCCTTGGCACGCAACGCCACCATCATGTAGAAGACTTCGCCATGCTCCTGTGGTTCGAGAGAACGCGATCCATTGTCCACAGCGCGCGCGCGTGCACGCACGCACGCACGCACGCACGCACCTTGAAGTATTGCTGTGCCACGACCAGCTCGTGCCTCGACGGCGAGTCGTCGGCGCTGTAGTCCTGCCGCATGTCGTCGTTTTCTTTAAAGCGAAGGAAGCCGGTGGCCGCCAGGAGCGTGAGGACGAGAATCGCCGCCAGACACTGCCAGGGCTTGCCTGCGATACAGTGGCCCAGGTGATAGAAGAAGCGGCGCGTCGCCTCTTCAAGGCCTGAGGCGAGACGACGCCACCCGCTTTTCATGTGTCTCGAGTCTTCGCCGGTCTTCGTCGACCGCTACATGAGGGCTGCCTGTCCACGGGCCGACGGCAGCGGTCCGTCCGACCTCCCACCGCGACGCCGTTTTTGATGTTGATTCGACACTCTGTCGGTTGGCATACGCGCGAGGCGCTCGCGTCGTCCGCTACGCGCAACCAAACCAACCAACCTGTGCGGATACGTAGATGGGCGCGAAGTTTGACTGCGCGACGACTGCCTGCGCGAGCGTGTGACCTCCATTCCACTGACCGACGCGCCACGCAACCCGCCCCCACCCTGAGCCGACAAATGAGACGTTCTCAGCACAAAAGTCGAGAATCGACCCACTTTGCCCAAAGGACTCTTCCTTCCGGCCGCAGGGCGCGTGGTGCAGAACATGATGACGTTCTTCCAGAGGGATAGAAGGGATCCAGCAGCAGGGATCGCCCCATTTTATTTTCGGCACGTTTAGGCATACAGCAGCATGACGGATGAAGTGGACAAACGCTTCTAATGTCACATCTACAAACAACGAAGTCAGAAATCGAGCAGCGTAGAGTACCTGAGAGCGAGATGCTTCAGCGCCCCGAAACAGACTGATTTAATTTCTTTATTAAAAAATTTTTGTGAATAAAAAGGAGACTTTTTTCGTAAACGTTTTTCTTGAAACACTGCCGTATGCGGCCTTTTTGTGCGACTAGCGTTGAATTGGGGCATAGGTACAAGTCATTACACTCCCAGCACCGTATATGCTGTACGTATGTACATTGTACACACGTTTCAGTGTCTCGTTTGTGTGACTGTCAGTCAGTGCATGCGCGTGCGTGCAATGTGGGGCACGTGTCAAGTTGTTGCTCGCGAATTCCGTTCGACAGCATCGATAACCGCTACAACCATTTTTTCTTCTTTCGGTCCCACATTTGTTGAGCGACGACGAGACGACGCAACGATTGGCCGTACACGCAGCGCCTAGGGCACACAGTATGCGCGTCAGTTGCGAGCGAGTCTCTCCTCTTTCGCCGCCTGGATTTCGTGAAAGCGGCCCCGCTGCATCGTCTTGAAGTACTTCTCGACGCGCGCGCGCCGCTCCCTGGAGGCGGAGGCGCGCGTCGACAAGTCGCCGTCGTCACGCGAGAGAGGACGACGACGACAACGCACCGGCGCTTTCGCGACTTCGACAACTTCGAGTCGACGGCACTGGCGCCGCGGACGCGCTCGAACGCGTAATTGCCGCCCTTGCCTCGCCTGCCGAAGTACTCGTCGTCGTCTCCGCCGCCGCCGGCAGGCTCGACAGAGCTGTCGACGGCGGCTACTGTCGGCACTGTCGACGCGGCGCTGTCTAGGGTCGCGTCGACGCTCTGCCGACGCGCGCTCGAGGGCGAGTCGACGGCCTCGGCAGTGTCGACGACCGCACCGTCTTCGTCGTCAGCGCCTGTCTGCGCGAGCCGCTCTTTCGTCAACCTAGAGCTCGATCCACTGAGCCCCTAGGCCCAGTGCCCCCTGAGACGCCGCCGCCGGCGCACCAGAACGACTGCGCGGCTCGCCGCATCGCTTTGAACATGCCGACGAACGCCCTTTCCGTCGCCGCCTCCGACGCTGCGTCGACGCTGACAGCCGGCAGCGATCTCTGCCGCCGCGCCATCTTCGCGCTCGGACCATCGACGCTATCACCTTTCCTGAAGTAATGGCACTGTTCGATCATCGTAATACCAATTACGGTACTCCGGTACTAGCACATATTCTTTATGCAAATAGCGCGTTACCGTATGCGAAAGACAAAACAAGAATCCTTACAGTACAGAAGCTAGTGCTACGATTGTGCAACTAACGCGAAGATAACTAATATTCTGCAACTAATATTCTGTTGCGCGGATGTGCTGAGCTGTGCTACCCTGAGCGTTCGACCAAACCGGTTTTGGTTTAATTCACGCCAAAAGCATTGGCATACGCGGGCTGAGAACCCACAAGGACTGTCTGTGGTGTTAACGCCTTTGTGGACCGACTTCAACAGCGAATCAAAGCGCCGACTGAATGCAACGACAACTCAAAAGTAGCGGGCGCTGTGCAACCATAAAGACATGGACTCATCGTATGTACCTGTATTCAAGGAATGTTTTTTTACGTACGCCCGTCCGTGTCAAGCGCTCTTCAACATTTATAGAAACACAGTCGCGGGGGGCGTTGTTCGGCTGTCGATTGAGAGAGGGCGTCCTTAGAGGACTAGCAGGCGATCAGAGCCGAACAGCAAGTACGAGAATAGGGCGCGGCAGAGGGCTGCTGCTGGCAGGGCGCACCTTCTAGAGGGCCTTTTCTGATCCTGCTTCTTTCCTCGACATCGCTGCTGCTGGTCGCGCAGGAGTCGAGCAGCCACCGCCTCGGCCCTGGAGAGACCTTCCACGTAGTTGGGCCGCTCCACCGCGTAGCCGCGCGCCTCCGCGAACGCTGCAACCCAACCAATACCACCCTCCTCGTCGTCTGCTCGCAATAGGTCCCGCTCACCCCTCCCCTCCCCCGGCACAATTTCTGGTGATCAACGATTCCAACCACTCCGCACACAGCGGAACAGCACTGACGTGAACAGAGAGAGAGATTGGTGTAAATTTCAACACTAACTCGAAAGTGCTGAGTGAGCCAAAGGGCTGAGAGCACAAGTGGCTTAACCTGAGAGGTCCGAACTCTCGCGGGAAACCCCATTTGGTCTAGATATCTCCCCTCCCCCGGTAACCAGTAAACTGGCCGATTGGGGCGGGGTAGCTAAAAGCGCGGGTGGATGTTCAGAATGACGTCTACTTCGGCATTTGTGGAACTATGTCCGGGGGGGGGGGAGACCCCCAATAGTTACAGTGGTATGTTGGAGGACTGACCGTCCAGGGCGCGCTCGGCCGTCCAGGCGCGTCTCTCGATGAGGTAGCGACTGATGAGGTAGCCGGTGCGGTTGACGCCGTGCGTGCAGTGCACGCCTATGAGGGGAGGGGGCTGGTTGTCGTCGGCTGTCCGGCCGGAGGGGGGATAGTCGCGCTCGTAGCGGTCCACGGTCTCGTGGAAGCGGCGGACCACGTCCTCGCGCTCGTCCACCTCGTGACCAGGGCAGTTGATCTTCTCGTAGCGGACGCCCATCGACACCAGCTCGGACTTGTCGTAATAGCTGTGAGCGGGAACGGAGGTTGCTGTTGTTGGCTTTGGGGCAACGCTAGCTCTAGAGCCGCATAATTAGCCAGGACATTCGGAAGAACGCCATCTGTAATCTAGGGGCAGCGACGAGAGCGGAGGTTGAAGCCGGCCACGACAATCGGTGGAGAGAGGGGAAATGGGATATTCCCCCCTGGCGGACCGCAAAGCTGTCTGGCCAGTTCGGGATGACCCAAGCCAAAGTTCATGCAAATTCCCCGCGCCTGTTACGCCAGCAGCACGCATAGCAGTTCGATGTCCACGCCTGTGCGCCTACCGGTCTGTGTTCGTCAAGTCGATGACGAGTCCTAGCTGGTGGCCCATGCGCGCCACCTCGAAAAGCAGCGTCTCTGTCGTGAACCTGCAACCGCTGAGGTAGGTCGTCTCAGAGGGGTCACCAGCCCCCCCCCTAGGCCATGTCGGAGGGGGGTGGGTAGCTAGTCCCAATCCGCGGCGCACCTCTGCTCCTTAGGGACGCTGCGGCAGATTTCCTCCTTGAGTGGCGTCTTGAAAGCTATGAAACGCGTCCCCTCCACGACCCCGCCTATGGGGCCGTACTGCAGCCACCTGTACGCGTCAGCCACTCGCCAACAATATATATGCTAATTACATATGCGACAAGATTGAGAACCAACCTATCTGGAACGCCTTTCCTTCCCCTCCCCATGATTTCGATTCGAACGAAGCTGCTGATGATCTCCTTTCGGCTTTCTTCGACAATTTCTTCCTTACATGTATCGTCGCTTGCTAAATTACGGTAACCAAAATGAGAAGTACGATAGTCAAAGTAAGAAATACGGTAGGCACGCGTTTTGATTTGTTTGCGACAGTTTAGGCTTGGGGGGTAAATCTAACCGTGCGGGGCATTACGGTAGGAGGGGCACATTTGGGAGAGGCAGCCAATTGCATATCTACTTATGGGGAGGCTTAGGCTCAAGTTTAGGCTTTTGCATGGGCTTAGGCTTAGGCTAAGACGAGATCAGGCTTAACTGCCCCCCCCCCAAATCTGCCCCTCCTACCGTAATGCCCCTCACGGTTAGATTCTTCCGGCTTGGCCCTTTTTTACGGATAGTCTTAGGCCCTTGCTTAGACTTGCGTGGGGTACCAACGAATCTCTTTACCGCAGTCACAGATATGCCTGAAGCTAGAAAAATTTGATGTTGACGCGCGGCGTGTACCGAACATTTTGTACCGTACCGAATTTGTATTTTAGGTATCTTGCCACACGCTCACCAACATTCGTCAATGTCGTGTGCCACTGCCGCTTGTCGACGATGAACGAAGCTCCGTCCATTGACACTGTTCATCAGGCCATTCTGACTCTGTATGGCGAGGAAGCCGACAAGAGCGGCTCGGCCAGCGTCTGGCTGGGGGAGTTCCAAAAATCGGTATTGGCTCTGCGTTTTGTTTTTGTACGTACATGGTGTAGCAATTCGCTTATGCTGTTTGCAGATTTTCGCATGGCAGCTGTCGGACCAGTTGTTGTCCGAGAACCGGGACGCCGTTTCCAGCTACTTCGCCGCGCAGACGATGCGCACCAAAGTGCAGTACAGTTTCCACGAGCTGCCGGCCGACAGTTACGACTCGCTCCAGAGCTCGCTGCTCAGCCACCTCGGGTGCGCCGCCGAGCCTGTTCGACCTTAGGCTTACCGCTTGTTCGACCTCACCAGGAACGAGGCGTACCGCGGCGCGCCCTCCGACAGCTGTCACGTGATCCTCACCCAACTCTGTCTGGCGCTCTGCGACCTCTACCTGCAGGTGCCGACGTCCCAGCATTTTATCAAGGACCTTCTGGCCAGGTGCCTGCTTGAATGCCCTGCCAGAAACGCGTGTTCCCATGTTCCCGGCAATTCTACAGGTTCGGTACAAGAGAGAGTGATCAGTGGGTGTTGTTGGTGCTGCTCAAGGTCTTCCCGGAGGAGTGCGACAGCCGCCATCTGCGACTGGGCGCCAACCGTCGAGACGACGTCGCTCGGGAGCTGGCCGAGCAGACGACGAACGTGCTCAATTTCCTGGTGCGGTCGCGACCGGTCGCGTCTCGAGCTCGACCGGTCGCCCGGCGGACAGGAGAGCGTGTGCGAGAGGAACGAGTCGAACGAGGAGGTGCTGTGCCGGGCGTTCGGCTGTCTCGGCGCCTGGCTCTCGCTGCCGTTCATTCGAACCGACGACCTCGCGTCCAGTCGACTCCTCACGTCCATACTCGCGTTGCTGGTGCGTGCGTGCGTGCGCCCGCGAGCCACTTTCGGAGTCGACTCCTCCCCCCCCCCTCGCTGCAGACGGACGCGTCGGCACCGGCGAAACTGCACGAGGGCGCCGCGGACTGCGCGGTCGCGGCCGTCTACAAGGCGGAGGTGGGCGCCCGACCGCCTACCCACACCTAACGCGACCGGTCGACCACTTTTAGAAGCTGCCCGAGCACGCGAAACTGGCGACGGCGCTGCAGTCCGCCGTTTACGGCTACGAGCCGGCCTTCTACGCCGCCGTCGCCGCCGAGGACTTGGACAAGTTGGGCGGACGACCGCTTGTCGACCGGTCGCGCGACCGCTTTCTCGCGCTCGCGCAGGGTGCAGACGTACAGTCGACTGTTCACGGAGCTGGCCGAGTCGCTGCTCGAATCCGTGGTCGACTGCCCGCAGCCGGGCACGCTCGGCGACCCCAAGACCGTCGAGCTGCTGCTGGCGGTCGTCGGACACCACGACTTTCTGGTGTGTGCGCCTGCGCCCTAGCCCCCCCCCCCCCCGGAGGTCGACACAGCCCGCCCGTCCCCTTGCAGCTAGCGGAGATGACCTTCAACGCCTGGTACCGCCTGTCCGAGTACCTCTACCAGCGGAACATCGTGGAGCTGAGCAACGTCTTCCGGCCCTACTGCGAGCGACTCGTCGCCGCCGTCTATCGCCACTGCAGGCTCGACCCCGACCATGTCAGTACTGCTGTCCATGCCCCCCCCCTCTACGACCCCCGTCCCCCCCCCCTCTCTGCTTAGGAGGGGTTGCTGGACGAGCAAGACGAGCTGACGGAGTTCCGGCTCAAGGCCGCAGAGTGCATCAAGGACGTCGCCTTCATCGTGGGCACGGACAACTGCTGCAAGCAGGTGACGACGCCCCCCCCCCCCCCGCCGGCTTTATTAATTCGCCACGACCAAATACAGATGCTGCACTTCATGCAAGCGTCCTCGACGAAAGGCTGGGACGAGACGGAGGCCGCTCTCTTCGTCGTCTGCGCCGTCGCCAAGTCCCTTCTGCCGTAAGCTATCGCGGTGTGTCGTCTGTCTCAAAGGGAAGATGTCCACGCATCTAGGGACGACGAAGAGATCGTGCCCCCCTTGGTGCAGGCGATTCTCTCTCTGGACGACGCCAGTCATCCGGCGCTGCGCTGCACCGCCGTCCAGCTGCTGGCCGAATTGGACGAGTGGCTGGAGCACAACGCGCAGTGCAGCGGTGGGTGGTTTGCGCTGGCTTGCAGATGCCGAATGTCTCTGGCGGTCCTCGTGACTAGTGGGTCTAGACGGGAAGGTGTCATAGAGATGAGCATGAAATGGGCCATTGACGGCCTCCTAGCGTTGCCCAACTGCATGGACGAGAGAGCGACTCTCGTCCCTATAGTTGGGCACGGCTTCCTGGGCGGGGGGGGGAGGGGGGCGAGAGCCAGCCCCCCCCAGCATCGGGCTGACTGGGTCTCGTCTTTCACTAGCAGCTGTCGATTGTGAGGGATCATAGAAGCGCGCACGCACGCACACAGACACACACAGACACACACACACACACACACACACACACACACACACACACACACACACACACACACACACACACACACACACACACACACACTCACAAACGAAGAGTCGCTTGCAGAGCTGGTGCTCGCCTGGCTGCTGTCGGCCGTCGGCTCGGGTGGGCCGCTCGCGACGCACGCGGCAGCCGCCGTCGAGCGCGTGTGCCAGTCCTGTCGCGCCACTGTCGCACCGATGCTCGGACGTCTGCTGGACGTTTTGCCCCGAATCGAGTCCTCCCGCCCCTCTGCCGCCCCACCTTAGCACATCTTCGTCTCCCTGCTCAGTGGTAGCCCCCCCCCCCCCCCCCCCCCGACCCACGCTGAGCGAACCCTTCAGCCGCCTCGACACTGCTGGCTGCCCTGCCGGACAAGGAGGTGCTGGGCGTGCTCAGTCAACTGTGCGCCACTCCCGCGCAGCGACTAGCGCTGGTGCTGGAGGCTGGCCCCGCTGACGAAAGCGGCGTCGGCGATAATAAGGAGAACGATAGGGAGGCGCTGAAGAGCAGGGATCCCGCGATCTGGCTCGACAGGCTCGCCGCCCTGTTCAGGTCTGAGGAATTTTGGAAATCGAATTTCTTTGCGGTCGAAAACTGTGGGGAAAATTTGAGGAATCTCAACTCGGGTCCAGCGCGAGTCGCCAATGGCGCCAGACCTTGGCTGCCGACCGTCGAGCAGGTTCGTGTCCCGCCGCTGTCGGCAGGGCCGGTCTCGATTTTTTTTTTACAATTTTTTTTTCAGCTGTGGCCTGTACTGGTGGGCACCTGCTCGCGCTACGAGTCTAATGTGCGCGTGGTCGAGCACTGCTGCCGGACCATTCGCTTCGTGATCCGCAGTCTCGGCCAGCAGAGTCTGCCCTTTGTCGAGCCTCTAGTCAAACAGGTGCGCGACCCCTCTCTCTGCCCCCCACCCTCCCCTCCTCGTCAGATGCTTTGTGCTCGCAGATTGTCGACATTTATCAAAGGCACGAGCACTCCTGCTTTCTCTACCTGGGCAGCATTCTGGTGGACGAGTACGGCCAGAGCGAGTCCTGTCACCCTGGTCTCGTGTTCATGCTGCAGGTTCGTGAGCCCCCTGGGGGTCGGTCCTGTCCAACCTGGGGGTGAGCGAGTAATTTCGCAATGCAGAAGCTGACGACTCCCTCCCTGGCGCTGCTCGAGCGCGAACCGCTCGGTCTGCGCAACCATCCCGACACGGTCGACGACCTCTTCCGGCTCGCCGTTCGGTGCTGTTTTTCTTTGTTCCTGACACTTCTACCGGACATAATTAATTCGTGGGATTTGACGGCCGTGTCACAATATATCGCCGTTCTTTTCCCGTTACGACAAACTTTCCTGACAAGCAGGAATGGGCCGCCGCGTCCCTTGCCCAAGGGGACTACTGTTTCCTGTGTGGTACTGTAGTGGGAGTCGAACCCCCGACCGCGAGCGTGCCGACGAGGACGCCCTACCACTAAGCTACTCTGTGTCTCTGTGGATGCAATGGGGTCAAGCTGCCGACGCGCGCTTCAACCGTCGACGACATTCCTCCGACCGCGCGTTGCAGCTTCCTGCAGCGCTGTCCTTCGGCCTTCTTCGAGTCGGCGGCCGGGGAGGCGGCGGCGCTATTTCGGTGCGCCGTCGCTGCACTGAGTCTCGACCACCAGGACGCGCACAAGAGCGTCTGCAAGTTCGTCAACGAGACCATACTGCTGGTGATCGTCGCCAGGAAGGTAGGTCGACGCGCGCGCGCAGCCGATTGAAGCACCGACTTTGAGCGGGGGTGAGCTTGTTGTCGGTTGTTGGGGACCGCCAACGCATACGCCTGGAAGCATATTAGCCGCAACCGCCGCCATAGACCTTCGGAAGAACGCCATGCGTACTCTAGAGCAGCAGTGACAGCGCGAGAGAATCCATTGATTGGGAAACGCTTATCAATGGGTGGCTCAAGAATCGGACCCGGGACCGCGCGCGCGCGCGAGGCCGACTCTCTACCACTAGGGCATCGCTGCCGGCTTGGGCGGTGCGATTTCTCCCTTGACTCGCAGGAGGAGCGGTCGTCGCAGTCGACGGCGGCGCGGCTCGCGGGCGAGCTGCTGTCGCGTAGCGGCGCCGAGCTGGTGAAGAGCGCCTTCTGCGCCGCCCTCTTCTGCCTGCCCAGCTATTACTTGCGCGACCTCGCCGAGATCCTCTGCAACTTGGGACACCTCTCCAAAGCGGTGCGCGACGCTCCTGTTTGTCCCGCTTTGTTTGTGTGTGTGAAAGTGTGCGCCGCTTCAATGATCGCGGGGGGCCTCTTTCTGGTCGCACATCATTGACCGCTGCTAGTGAGAGATGAGAGCCGGTCACCCCGATCCTGGGGGTGCTGCCTCCCCTAACGGGCCGGAATTGTCACTGCCGCCGGGTTGGTTCCGCTGATCCGCAGCTCCAGGGACGCCCAGGACAGACAGCTCCCAGGGGAGACCAACCTGCTGTCAAGACGGCTCCGATTTTACCGCCGCTTGTGTCGGCGTGTCGCGTGGGCAAATTGACGGGGAGCGAACTGTCGCTCAATCCGTGTCGGCGACTGCTTGTCGCCCTGGATGGGGCTTGCGTTCAGCACCTGTCCGAGTGGCTCGAGGCGGCGCTGACGAGCCTGCCCCGACAGAGCCACTTCCAGCAGGCGACGCCCGAGCAGCTCAAGCGATTCCACGACCGAGTTGTCGAGTGCGTCGATCGATCACGAATTTCTCGGTTCCCCACGCACGGCACGCATTTCCAGTGCGCAAGAGCCTCGACAAATAGCCGTGGAGCTGAAAGAGCTCGTCAGGCTCTACCGATGAGCGAACACCCTCCTCCTCCTCCCAAGGTGGAATGGCGGCGGCGGCGCGGCTCAGGAGCACATTTGATTGTTTTCGGCTTCCCACCGCGTCGCCGATCCCTTGTATTGTTCTCTCGTTTTCCGACAGGTGCCGGTGCGTGCGGAATAAACTTTCTGCGACAGCTTTCGTTGTCGGTGGTTGCTTGGTCAGACGGACCTACCGACCGTGGTCAGACTACTGACGGCGGTGGTCACATTCCCCGGCCAAATTTGCTGCCGTCAGCGCTTTCCCAGGATGCTCAGAGGCACGTTCGAGCCGGAACGCTCCGTGGACGCGCCGAGGCCGCAAGATTTGGACCGAGGTCTGTTGTGTGCGCTTGCAACTGTGAACTACGCTGTGTTTTTGTGACGATTCAGTGAAGGACCGCTGGCGGTCCCAGGAGGACCGCGCGCTGGCCGAGCGACTGCAGGACGAGGAGTGTGGGTGCACTTGTAACGCTCTTGGGGCATACCCATAACCATACTTGGGTCTGGAAGAGTGGGGGGAGGGGAATGGAATTCGGCATGGGTCTCCGCTCTCCGGAACAAAAAAGTGGGGGGCACCATTCTTTTAAATTCTGGTAATTTTGGGTCAAAATAGACTCTAAATAGTGTTATTTAGCTTTAGGTCATAACATTCAAAAGCACTGGAAACAAACACATTTACCCACTTTTATGGACAAGGTGAAAATCCCTTGAGAAAGTTCTGGGGGGTGGTGAGGGGGGGGGGGGGGCACCAAGCATTTACGGTCACTTTCCCTACCTTAACCGGTTTTGGGGGGGAAGGGTAGGGTGGACAAGGTAAAAGTCCCTTGGCAAGATTCTGGAGGTCTGGAAAATAGTGCCCCCCCGCCAGTTACAGGTATGGCTGTAGCACCGCGCCCGCTGTTGTTCAGTCGCCGGTCACTACAACCGCAATCGGTCCGAGAGACGCCTGGTGGGTTCGGACACGAAGAAGAGTGTGGAAGAGCAGGCGCTCGAGGACCGTTTCGCCGCCCAATACTGGCAGCAGGTGCGGCTCGACAACGAGAGACGGGACGCCGAGTACGCGGCCCAGCTGGAACGTCGGCAGGCGCGCAAGGAGCAAGAAAGGCTGCAGAGGGCGGAGCAGCGCAACGAAGTGCGCCGTTGGACGACTGGGGGCCACGCTGGGGGGGGGGGGGCGTCAGTGGCCCATGACGCATGTCAGTGGCCCATACACATCTCCATGACGCATTCCTGTTTGGAGACACAAGACCACGAGAGCCAAAAGTCGGAAATAGGCCAATCTAGGCGGCGACAGCACGAGAAAGTCCATTAATCCTCTTAGTGGATCCACCGAGACTCGAACCCGGGACCGCGCGCGCGCGCGAGGCCGATTCTCTACCGCTAGGCCATACGTTGTCTGTCTCTGCCGTGACAGGAGGCGGCGCGCCGACTGGAAGAGCGGGAGGCGGAACGGCTGCGTCGGCGGCGCGAGCGCCGACTCCGCGACGACGAGCAGTTGTCGGAGCGGCTGCGTCGGCAGCAACTCGACGACGCCGAAGACGACACGCCCACTTCCAGCGCCGCCGCGGCGTCCGCGGAGGAACTGACACGCCGCCTGCGACAGGTGGTGTTTTGTTGGTTTGTTTGTTTGTGTGTGTGTGGGCCGCTTCTATGATCTCTCTCTGGTCACAATCAGCCGCTGCTACTGAGAGATGAGAGCCAGGCAGCTCGCGTGTCGTCGCGACTCCCTCGACCTTCTCTCCCCCCCCCCGACAATTTTAGTTGGAGCGCGTAGCGCCGGCTGTGGCGCCCCCCTCCCTTCCTTGAATGAGTGGTCTCGCGTGAAGACGACGCGTTAATTCAGGACGAGTTGGCGGCCAGACAGCTGCAGGACCGCGAAATCGCGAAATTTTTGCAGCAGAAAGAACTGAGCGGCGATGGAGAGGCGCGACAGTCGCCACCGGTGCCCGAACCCGACTACCAGCGGGTACTGTAGATTGGAATTTCGAACGGTTGGGTGTTACTGTAGCCGATGTACAATAATTCAGGATGAGTCGACCGTTGGCCGCCACAACGCGGAAAGTCGAAAGGCAATGAAGCGCCTTTGACTTGACGACTTTTGCGATTGTGCAATCACGACGACCAATCATTTGTGTCTTTTCTTTGCAGTGGTAGCTCAGTGATACTCTCTATCGCCTTGTACCCTTTCACGTTCGCTTTATGCCGTCTGGAGCGGTGCAGTTGTGACTGAAGTGCCAATGTTTGCGACCCGCCCCCACACACACACACACGCACACACACGCACACACACACGGCACCGCCATGTACTACATTGTACGACTAAATCTACACGCGCCCATTTTACTCGGCTGACGATGATGAATACTGGGCGCCTGCTGTCGCTTATCGGCGTGCATATAGGCGTAGGTATGCTTATCAACGTTGACGCTTCTCCGTGTTGTAGGGTGCACTCCCTTTTTGGAGCGTCGACGGCTGACGAGTGGGTCTATTCCATTCCAACCGCTCGTCAAACACGCCGAAAGAGTCGTGACTTTCGCCTGTTTTTTTTTTTTGAAAACGTTTCGATTTGAAGCGAGCGGCCTGAGGCACGCGATTTGTGGTTCGACTGCCTTGCAAGCAGCCTACGGCTGTCGAAGCAAGGACCTCCGTGCGCATCGCAGCGAGACAGGCTCTAATTGACGCGACGCGAAATTCTAGAACGGGTACCTAGATAGCCTTTGCGGCGGCGTGGGGTCCGAAGCGAAAAACCATAGCGAAGCCATAGCCAAAGTCCAAGACTGGACTTTGGACTTTCGACTCTGGATTGTCCAGCACAAAGTCCAAATGCGGAGAATTGTGGCGCGGACTTTTAAATGCGGCTTTGTTTATTCTCGTTGTTAGACTGACAGGCATTGCAGGTTTCTCAATGTTTGTACAAGCGCAAACGGAAAATCATTCCACGGGACAGATCCGACAATTTCTGGGAGTGGGAGTCGAACCAAAGCCACCCGCAGGAAAACGCAGCTGGGGCGTTACATAAAAAGCAACGCCACAACGCCAGCAACGCCAAAGCCTAAGCAAAAGCCTAAGCCTAAGCACAGCGTAAGCCTAAAGGCTGATTCACAATTAACGGTCTTCCCATCGGTCTCGGTCTCGGTCTCGGTCTCGGTCTCGGTCTTCCCATGCCAAACAGCGAAGACCGATGCGAAGACCGAGACCGAGACCGAGACCGACGATGTTGGGAACTTTGAACATTTGCTCCGGTCTTCATCGGTCTTCATTGAACTCGTGTTGAACGCGCGCGCTACCGTAGTCACGCTTTACTATAGCCGTCACCGCCAAAGAATTTGTCGGTATTCGCATAAGGGTAAAGCGACTAGGAAATTAGCCGAAATTGAAAACACGGAAGAGTTTACGATGCGTCGTATGCAACAGGTGGAGGCGGCGCCGTCTCCTTGTATAATTGACGACTGCTATTATACCAAAAATCAAAAAAAAAAAACGGCGGCGGCATGGCTGCACGTCTCTAAAGACACGGCGGGAAAATCTGCGCCGCCATTGCATCCGTCAGGTGGACGGGCTGACGGCATTGTCCTACATTTTCTGTAAGCGTCGGCAAAAGCGGCAGCGTAGCGAAAGCGTCGGCAGCAGCGGCAACGGTGTCGACGGCGGCGCTGACGACAGCTCCTGTAGCGGCGTCGCGCCCTGGCGGCGGCAGAAGCGCTGGGGGCGGTCGCGTCTGCCGCACAATGTCTGTCTGTTTGTCTGGTGGTAGTGCGTTCCCGTCGTCTACTGCGTGTGCTTTTTTTGTTTCCTACGGAAGTTGCATAAAAAATGAAACAGGTCGAAAACAAGGGCCACAGTACGCTCTTTAATACGCTGACAGGCGCGCATTTAACCGAAGATCATTGAAAGACCGGAGGCAACGCGTCGTCAATTTGGCATGGGTCAAAAAGTCCGAGACCGAGACCGAGACCGATGCGAAGACCGAGACCGAGACCGAGACCGAGACCGAGACCGAGACCGATGGGAAGACCGTTAATTGTGAATCAGCCTTAAGCGGAAACCTAAGCCTAAGCCTAAGCAAAAGCCTAAGCCTAAGCAAAATCCTAAGATAAGCCTAAAAACGTTTCGGCTCTCTGTGACAGAGAGCCGAACCTCTGTGGCGTGGTTGGCGTTGCTGGCGTTGTTTTTTTTTTAGTTAACGCCCAGCTGGGACTCATCTGTCGCGAACGACCCCTTTTAAACCACTAGGCTACCGTCCTGCCGGATGCGCTCTCCTTTTCAATTGGGACAGACAACTCCTCACAATCCAAAGATTGATCGATCGACTGAAGCATTTCAATCTGCGCACAGCTCTTCTACGCTGATTCTAAAAGCCAAGCTGCCTTCGAGATGCGGCGAGTGAAGCACATGCGAGAACTGCCACCACACCACCGCCGCTGTGATTTGCGCCACGTAATCACTTTAAGATGCGTTGAGTTCCGTTCGTTATATAGAGCATTAAAACAACACTAGCATGAATCACCGTGTCCGGAACTTACACTCACCCTAGCGGCGGAGGGGTGGGCGAAACGGAGCTTCCCCAGCCCAGCATCTAGCGCAAGTTTCGCGCAATTAGGCTAACCGACACATGCGTTTGCAAACGTCCTTTACGATGCAGTACTTGAGGACGAATCGCGCCACACCGAAAACCGAAATGTAACGAAACTGCCAAACTGCTGTGACCCAAATTTACGATTGTGTTGCTCACCACGGCTGCCGCTCGTCACGTTTCTCCATTACGGTGGCGATTTCATCGCTCGAGATAAGAGTGATACGCGCGATTCAACGACTGTTTACGTTGCTGTTCGAGGTTCGCCATGTTTTAAGGGTAGATCTCTAGGGCTGTTATAATCGGAGCGACAGCAAACAGCGCTGGATTTTATTGGCGTTTGCCAAACGCCGCTTGTTTGCGCTTCCCACGAGCACTTCCTGTTGTCTGGAGACTCGGACCGACCACCGAGTGCCGAAGAGTCCATGAAGAGGGCGGCGCACCCGCGAACTGGCGCCGCCTGCGACGAACAATAAAGTCGCGGCGCGGCGATGACGACAGCGACGCACTCGCGCACTGCCAGGGACGGCCGACAGCGGGGACGTCTCTTATCTGCGGCTCGTCGGACAGGCAGTCGTTGCGCTTCGCTCCGCCTGCAGGCACATAATCGGCTTTCACACGGCGTCGACTTTCCCCCAAACCCAACTGACCAACCCGAAGCAACGATGGTGGCCGTGGACGCGCTGGCGCTGATGTTCGGCGCCTCCTCGTGGATGAGCGTCATCAGCCTCTTCATGGAGATGCCCATCATGGTGGAGCAGCTGCCCGAGAGCTGGGCCCTGCCCACCTACCTCACGGCGATCGTGCAGCTCGCCTCCGTGGCGCCGCTTCTCTATGGTAAGACCTGTCTTTTGGCATATGGATATCGATTTTTTTTTGCATCGACAGGGCTCGTAAAGAAGTACGGAGGGCCGTTGGTGCACCCGCCCACGTGGATCATTTCCCTACTGGTGCTGGCAGTGGTGTCGACCGTGCTGCTGGCATTTTTCTGGCAGCGGACGGCCTTTGTGTTCGGCGCCGAGCGCAGCGTCGTGCTCTTCGCGCTCTGCTTCTTCCTGGCCGTCGTCAACTGCACGTCGAACGTGCTCTTCATGCCCTACATGGCGCGCTTCCAGCACCGACACCTCACCGCCTACTTCGTCGGCATGGGCTGCGGCTCGCTCTTTCCCAGTCTGCTGGTGCTCGCCCAAGGTGTCTGCAGCCTTTGATTCAGTCAGGCCGCCTTCGTACCTCCATCCCTGGCGCGATTTAGGCTCATCGTCGTCGTCGTCAAAGTGCTCGAGTCACGATTTGCCGAATCTCAACACGACAACACCAGACCCATTCGTCAAGGCTGCGGCCGGTGCCGAGTCGACGGTCCGGTTCTCGCCGACCGTCTTCTTCCTGGCGATGGCGGCGCTGCTGACGGCGTCGACCGCCAGTTTCGCGACCATGAACTGGGCGTCGTTCGCCAAGAAGGCGCAGCGCAAGCCGACCATCGCACTGCGAGACGTCTCCCAACGGGTATTCGCGCAGAGCAAACTGGAACGAGTCGCGCTGAGGCCGGCATGGCAACAGGCATGCCGGCGCGCTTCCTTCCTCAGTCGCTCTCTACTGGCCGTGATTTTAGAACTTGGAGAATGGAGGTCCCAAGAAACCGACATCCGCGCAACAAGTGGCTCCAGCTCGGCCCGTTGTCAACCGCGTGCCGTCGAAACAGGAGGCTGCATCGACGCAGCCAACCGAATTGTCGAACACTGCTTACTACGTGCTACTGCTGATCATTTTTTGGGTGAGCTGCTGCGCGTCACCCTATGCAAGCCAATTCGAACGAACTTGAGCTGTTCAAACTATTCTTTACAATCAAATTCGAATGTCTATGAGCCCGAAGTGACAATGTATTTCAAACCACAGGCTACAGTAAATTCTCCAGTAGTACCCCGGGGAATTATTGTTTCAACCTTTGGCTATCCGGGGGCACTATTAGAAGGGCATCTATAGAAGGGCACTATTAGAAGAAGGGCAGAGAGGGCACTGCAGTTTGAATCTCAGGAGGAGGTACACAGTACTGGGAGGGTCTGGACAAAAAAACAGCATAGCTCCAGATATTGTTCAGTTCTAAAGTTTGCTTAACGAGTGACGAGTACACGTTCAGGTGTGCGCTCTCTCGATGGGCGTATTGCCGTCGGTGGAGTCGTACTCGGCTCTCCCATACGGCAGCGGCACCTACCACCTGTTGCTGGCTCTGGCAAGTTTTTTCGATGGCGTCAAGAGGTCGTCAAGCTTCACTGGCAGCGCTCTCTTCCCTTTGCAGCAAAACATTGCGAACCCTCTCGTCTGCTTCATCCCCTTCTTCTGGAGGCTCACCAATCAGACGGCGCTGTATATGCTGGCCGCGTTGGGGACGCTCGGATCGGCCTACCTGCTGCTCCTCGCCGCCGCCAGCCCCACGGCGATTCTTGGCGACGACGGCCTGGGATCCGTCGTTTGCGTACGTCCCAGTGTCGACGTCGGATCACCTTTCACCCACCAGTATCGCGTAGCTCGGAATTCAGATCGTCGTCGGCATCCTGTCGTTCGCGTCGCTCTCCTACTTGCGCACGAGCATCGCCGGTGAGTGAGGACGTCGGTGTCGGATCCCAAAAAATGCCGGCGCTTTTCTAGGCGTATTGAGGGCGGCGACTGGCAATGCGGAGAAGCGCCTTTTCTACATGGGAGCCGCAACTCAGCTCGGCGCATTCCTGGGCGCCTTGGTCATGTTTTTCCTCGTTAGTATCGGCAAGATCTTCAAGCAAGCTGCCAAGTGCTGACTCTAATTTATTATACGTAGCTTCGACAACACTGTGTGTACATGTCGGGGGCGTATAGCGTGTACTGTGTACACAGAGCAAGTCGATGTGCTGTGCGGGCGCCACTCACCCTTCTCTCCGTCGTCCGATGAAAGAACTGCACATGTACTGTCTATGCACATCTGCTGACTAGCAACGAAACGCTTGTCGAACGAGGTGTGGCAAAGGAGAGGGGGAGGGGGGTGGGCCTTGGCATGGTTGGAGAGAATTATGCAGCTGTCGGAAGAGCGCTTCAAACGACGCAACTGAGTGATTCTTCGACGTTCGTCGAGTAGGTTCCACTCTGCTTGAGCAGCGCGGTGCGGCGCGCGACGTCGAGCGGCGCCGTGTCGGGTCGGTCGGCCCAGTAGAGCAGCACCTCCTGGTCGCAGGGACAGCTCTTCCGAAAGGCCTCCGACTCGTAGCCCCGTTGCAGATAGTCGCGCAGCTCCCTCAGTCCCGTCGCGTCCTCGAGACAGTCGTAGCGCATGAGCACGCTCGACGCCAGTCGAATGTGATGCAGCTTCGGCAGAATTCGGCAGTCGAGCTGCGTGGGCGATGGACCGCAGAGAAAGGCGCTTTTCGTCGACTGCAGGTGCGCGTTCACCTTGCGCAGTTCGGCGTCGAGTCCTGCAAGCTGTTGCCGCGAACTTTTTTTTCTCGATTTGGTAACGTCACCTTTGTGCTCGTTGTCGACAGCCTTGATAAAGTAGCAGAACTTGGCGAAGAGGCCGGCGCAGGCTTCGTCGGCGTCCTCGTCAAAGTACTGGAGACTGGGCCGGGGGATGGCCGCCGTCAGGTACTCGACCATGTCGTCTTCCTGCTCGAAGAACTCGTCGGCGTGCGCGATTCCAGGCACCTGGGACGCCGCAATTTATCCAGAATTTCTGAAACTGAAACTGTCGACTGAGACGAACCTTTTTCAGACCGGCCGCTCTGAAGTCGGGATGCGGCTTCGCTGGGTTGGTCGTTCTCACGTTGAACTTGACGGCCGAGTTGCCCTCGGCCTTGAGCAGCAGCGTCATGAACAGCTGCTGCCCCACCGGGTCCGCGGCCATTCGGACGCCATCGTGGCCCGCCCGCAGCCACAGTTCCAGCATCCTCTCCCCCATTTTTTCTTTGGCCTGTCGATTATCCGCTCCTGTCGAAAATTATCGGAATCGCCAGGCACAACGGAGCCTCTGAGTCATCTCGAGGGGAAGGGAGGCAAGAGCGGGCAGGGGGCGATGATGGGCGGGTGAGCGAGCATACACGAGTGACCGTCGCTCCAGCGGCCTTGTTGGCAGACTCGCAACCAGTGGCATTTGGAAGAGGTCCCAGTGAGGCAGTGGCTCACTCGATAGAATGTACGCGACGACAGCGCCTACGCCTCTTTGTGCTATCGCGCGGCGCAAGTTCTACAAATTCCGCTGTGGGCGCTTCTTGTGTCCGCCTATGCACAACAAACGTTGGAAGTTCCGAGCAGAACTCAAGAGCCAGTGCATAGCGGCGACGCTATACGCCTCGCGATGGCATTCTCCTCGTGAGAAGGCGAGAAAAGCGAGGCGCGGCCCGCTAGAGTCCACGGAAGAAGACAGGGGCGAAGCGCTGCCGTCCTGCCGCATCAATGTGGACTAAGGTGGGCAGCAGGGCAAAAGTGGGACGGCAGTCGTCGTGCGCAGCGAAGACGGGGCTGTTATTAGCTGTTGGTGTCTGTGGCGCGGCGCGAGTCGACGCCGTCTGTCGACGGTTGAAAAAGTATTGCAGTGAATTTATTGCGGAATGCTTTCGCCCCACAAAATGCCTAAGGATTGTGAAAATGCGCGCGCTACAATTTGACCATTCCAATCAGAAGTTCGTCTACGCTTGATTGTATCTCGGCTTGAGCGTTTTCTCGATGTGCGTTCGCAGCATTTCCATTTGGCGGACCGTTTCTTTTGACATTTTTGCGTTGACGGCCATTTTCGGCAGATAACCCTGAACGGACGGAGAGGGTGAGCCAATATCTGCGCGGTAAGATAGATTGCTGGCACCTTGAAGTCGCAGTTGAGCGTGTAGGTGATGTTGCAGGAATTGGGACCGGTGCGGCGGAAGCGAATGCCACCCAGAGCCGCCTCGGCGCGCACGAGGCCCTTCTGCGGCGGCTTCTTCTCCCATTCTACTGAGGAGCCGCTAAAGAACCAGCAGTCGTCGGTCGAGCTGACGAACTGAATGGTCAGGATGTCCCTGAAGAGAGAGGCGTCAGTCGCACGTTTGAGGGGCTCTGCTAGATCGATCGGGCCGACCTGCCCGAGATGAACGGCTGATCGGCCATGACCTGGTAGAGGAAGCCGCAGTGCTCGGTGATGCGGTGCAGCACCTCGCAGCTCTTGAGCGTGTCGTCCCACTCTGGCTGACGCTCGATATTCTTCTCCAGGTCGGGCACGAGCACGGCAGGGTCGATGCCAAAGTCGGTCTAGACGACGGGGACATTGCCAACTGTCGCCGGGGCTCACACAGCGTCTTAGGCGTACCACGACGATGAACTGGCGTCCGGTGCCGAGTCCCTTGAATGACTTGGAGAAGCTGGCGGCCCCAGACTCGGCGTTGCGGTGCTCCTCTTTCCACGTGTCGGTGTTCTCGTCGAAGTCGGCGAGCATCCTTTTCAGAGCCGCGTGCGACTCCTCGCCTTTCTTGTAGTACTGCGCCATCTGTACCCACGCTGGTCGACAACCCGCACGCACGCACGCACGCACGCACGCACGCACGCACGCACGCACGCACGCACGCACGCACGCACGCACGCACGCACGCACGCACGCACGCACGCACGCACTCCAAGCACGCACGCACGCACGCACGTACGCACGCACGCACGCACGCACGCACGCACGCACGCACGCACGCACGCACGCACGCACGCACGCACGCACGCACGCACGCACGCACGCACGCACGCACGCACGCACGCACGCACGCACGCAAGCACTCACGCACGCACGCACGCACGCACGCACGCACGCACGCACGCACGCACGCACGCACGCACGCACGCACTCCAAGCACGCACGCACACACTTCAGGCACGCACGCACTTTCTCAAAACCACACGGCAGAAAACAAAAGCGGATCAACCTCTGCAGGAATGTCGGCCGTTCCGTTCGAAGCCATTGCTTGCAGCGGCTGTCGGCTGTCCTTTTTGCGGGGCGTTGTTCTGGCGTGAGTGCGGCGGCGCTGGGGCGCACCAGCTCGCCCATGCGGCGGCATCCTGATAACGGCTCGTCCGTCGCACTACTGTCTTGCGTCTTGCTGAAGCTGTCCCAATGTGCACTCTAAGCTCATTGTGCAAAATGAAGTCGCTCCACCCGATTGTAGGACCCGCTACGGTGTTCTTGTGCACGTCGGTGTATAGCGCTAATGGAATGCGCATTATTGCAGCGAATGATTCACCAATTTCATGCACTTCATTGAGATGAACTTGTGGTTATATGGCGTCAAATCAAAACGCTGCCTATCGACGTGCACACGAGAACAAGTAAGCAGTCGAAAGGACGAAGTTGCACATAGTGAAATGGACAAAAACGAGTTGACAAGTGTGCCACCGCAAACTTGTCGAAGTACGGTGTCTAAAAGCTCCATGTGCAACGTGCAGCATACTAGCTGTCAGCAGACGAGACGAGCAGACTCAAACCTCCTTTTTGTGTTGTCGACGACGTCCTAGCAAAAATACGGTATCCGTGTAGATAGAAACAACAATGCATCTGCCTCTTGTCTCCATTACTACAACCCTTACCTCTGCCCGTGTTTACATTAATCCACGTGCTTCTGTCCGTGTTCCCATTAACTCCAAACGCCTCTGCCTGTGCCGGCGTTACATAAAATACACCCCCAACACCCCCACCACCCCCAACACCCCCGCTGCCAAAACCTAAGCCTAAGCCTCGGCGAAAGCCTAAGCCTAAGCCTAAACGAAGCCTAAGCCTAAGCGAAAGCCTAAGCATAAGCCTAAGCGAAAGCCTAAGCCTAAGCGAAAGCCTAAGCCTATGCCTAAGCCTAAAACAAAGCCCGAGCCTAAGCAAAAGACTAAGCCTAAGCCTAAGCGAAGCCTAAGCCTAAGCAAAGCCTAAGCCTAAGCGAAAGCCTAAGCTTAAACCTAAGCCTAAACGAAAGCCTAAACAAAAGCCTAAGCGAAGCCTAAGCCTAAACCACAAGTGGGGGTGGTGGGGGTGGCGGGGGTGTAGTTTATCTAACGCCCCTGTGCCTTCATTGAGTACTCCCTTCCTTGTCGACATTTTGCCGTACACGATGTTGTCGCGCTCGATGTCTCGCGGTCGGACCGTTAGCGCCTGCCGGCTCCGGCATCCACTCGGCGCTCTCCTCAGGCCAGCGTCGTCATCGTCGTCGTCTCTGCCTCCGTTCAACTACGAGGACGTGTTGGACGTCGAGTCGCAGCTCACGGACGCCGAGCGCATGGTGCAGAGCAGCGTGCGCGCCTACTGCCGCGACAAGCTCATGCCGCGCATCGTCGAGGCGAACCGGCACGAGAGTGCGTCTCCTCTCTTGCTTGGCTGACCCAGTCTCTGTGTCGCTGCAGAACATGACGCGCGCTTCATGAGGGAGTGCGGAGAGATGGGCTTGCTGGGCTGCTCGATTCCCGGTTACGGCGTCGACGACAGCGTCACTTACGGCCTGGTCGCTCGCGAGGTGGAGCGCGTCGACAGCGGGTGGGCGCCGGCGCGTCGGAGGGTTGTTGTTGTTGTTGTTGCTGTTGTTGTTGGTTTAGGGGCAACGCTAGGAGGCCGTCAATGGCATGCCCCTGACGCTTTCCTGTCTACAGTCACATACCGTAAATCCTCCAAAGAACGCCTCCCTCCAATGAACGCCCAGGGTAGAGGGTGGGTTGAAAAATGAACGCCCAGGGCGTTCATTGGGGGACTTACGGTATTTGGCCAAAGACATTCGGAAGAACGTCATCTGTAATCTAGGGCAGTGACAGCACAAATTCATTGATAGGGAAGGAGTGCTCGTTTTGGCAGAGCCATCATGGATCGAACCCAGAGCCGTGCGCGAGGCTGGAGGCGAGGCCGATTCCCTACCACTACGCTATACACTGCTCGTGCCGGAGGGAGGGGCCGATGTTGGGGCGCCAGTCCCCTCCCCAAGATCGGGCTGACTGGGTCTCGTCTCGCACTAGCAGCGGTCCATTATGTGTGACCAGAGAGAGGCCCCGCGATCATCATAGAAGCGCCCACACGCAAACAAACAAAATGATGGGGCTCGCGGAATGGAATGCGACGCCGCAGGTACCGGTCCGCGCTGAGCGTGCAGTCGTCGCTGGTGATGTGGCCCATCCACGCATACGGCAGCGTCGAGCAGCGCGAACGCTTCTTGCCGGCGCTGGCGAGCGGCGAAAAGGTACGTATACATATACTGGCGACCGGGGGTACAGTGTTATTATGCTGCATCGCCTCGCGCGTAGGTTTACGGTCTCTGTACTGTGTCGGTGCTTGCACCAATAAAACATTGATTTTTTCATCTAGATCGGCTGTTTCGGCATCACGGAACCGAACCACGGCAGCGACCCCGGCTCCATGGAGGCCAGGTATTTGTTTGGCAATTGCTTTTCCTACTTACCTAACACGAGATGCGTTTATTTGCGTAGAGCGAGCTACGACGCGAAGAAGAAATGCTTCGTCTTGCGCGGAACCAAGACCTGGATCACAAACGCACCTGTCGCCGACATTTTCGTCGTCTGGGCTCGCAGCGCCGAGCACGACAACGAAATCCGAGGGTGCACTGATTTCCTGTCGGCTTTTGCCAGCAGGTGGTGCTACACGACTTGAGTCGTTCAGTTTCATACTGGAGCGTGGCATGGCTGGCCTGTCGACGCAGAAGATCGAAGGCAAGATGAGTCTCCGCTCGTCGCCGACCGGCCAGGTTTGCACCAAATAGAATTCATTTATTAATTTATTAAAAAAAAATTATAGGTTCTCATGGACGACGTCGAGGTGCCAGAGGAAAACCTGCTGCCCAACGCGTCTGGACTAGCGGTGAGCGGCTTGCCTGCTCATGGTGTGGGGGGTTGGCATTTACGGACCATATCTATTACGAAAGAGTCTGGATGCCCCCCCCCCCCCTCTTGTGATTCTCATTTTCGGGAACTTTAAGCCAATTTGTCATATAAAAAAGTGAAAATGTTGGCGCCGTATTGTTGCAATTTTTCGCTCTGTAAGGACGTAGGAATGGGAAATGGTTTCTTACAGATCACATTCTGCACCTCTATTAGTCAATTTTAGTCGGAAAAGTAATTTTTCAAGTACAAATTTGACGCGTAAAGTCCCGACATTTGCGATTCAAAAACGGAAAAGCGCAAAGAAATTTCCCACGTGTCCCACGTGATTCCCTTGTCCGTTTCAGGGCCCCTTCGGCTGTCTGAACAACGCGCGCTACGGGATTTCGTGGGGCGCTCTTGGGGCGGCCGAGTTCTGCTTTCACGCGGCCCGTCAGTACGCCTTGGAGAGGCGGCAGTTCGGCAGGCCGTTGGCAGGCTTCCAGCTAGTCCAGAAGAAGCTAGCCGACATGGCGACTGAGGTCACGCTCGGCTTACAGGCCTGTCTGAGGCTCGGACGACTCAAGGAAGAGGGCAGGTGAGCGCTGTCCTCGGCCCCCGCAGTCCGTGCACCGACTGTTGTGGTGGGGGTGGAATAAGGCCGACTCTAGGAGGCCGTCAATGACCCATGTAGCGTACCGTCTTTATGACGCTTTAGAGGCACATTAGCCAGAAGAACGCCATCTGCACTCTAGGGCGGCGACAGCACGAGATAATCCATTGATCAGGAAATGCTCGTCAGTGGACCCCCCGTGAGGGATCGAACCCGGGACCTTTCGCGCATGAGGCCGATTCCCAGCCACTAGACCATTCGCTGCGCTTGCACACGCTCCACTGGCCGGCTCTTGTAGGGCGACGCCGGAGCAGGTGTCGATGCTCAAGCGCAACTCCTGCGGCAAGGCGCTGCAGGTGGCGAGAGAGGCGCGCGACATCTTGGGCGGCAACGGCATTTCGGACGAGTACCACGTCATTCGGCACCTCTGCAACCTCGAGACTGTCAACACGTACGAGGGTGAGTGCGTGGGCGGTTGTGGGCCAGCCTATAGCCGCTCCCCAACCCCTCTAGGCACGCACGACATCCACGCGCTGATATTGGGACGGGCCATCACTGGGATACAGGCGTTCAAGTGATTTTAGCGCGTGGTCAGGATGGTTACGTAGTCTCTGAATAGAAGGTTATTGGCCGCGCCATCTGATGGAATTGTGATGCATTGTACCGGTGCTCGGTTGGCCAATGGATTACGGTAGGCCGAGGGTAGCGATGCTGGGCACCGTGCGTCTGTTGGGCGTCGCTGTGCGCCGACTCTTGCGGCGCGCCCCTGCGCTGGTGCTGCGCGGTCGTCTGCCGCCACTGCCCGCTGCGGGCCGGAACGCGCCCACTGCTCGGCTCCTCCAACGCACGCTCCGACGGCTCTTCGGGAGGGAGGTATTTAGCGGCGGAGAATGTGGTTGTTGGATTAGGGGCAACAACGCTAGGAGGCCGTCGACGGTCCATGTAGTAGCATACCCATCTCCGTGAGGCCTTCCCGTCTAGAGCCGCGTAATTGGCTAAAGACCTTCGGAAGAACACCATCTGTACTCTAGGGCAGCGACGGCACGAGAAAATCCATTGAGAGGGAAGTCCTCGATCTAGAGGATCCATCAAGAATCGAGTCCACGACCTTGCGCGCCATAGGCCGATTCTTTACCACGAGGCCGTACGGCAGAGAAGGACAAAAAGTCGACCACGAACGCCGCGCTCAGACGGTGAGAGCGGGCCGTGTGGCGGCCTCGCGTCACGTCTTCCGCATGGCTGCGAATGCGGCCTGGCTGCGCGGCACGCTGCCCCGAAGGTCCCTGCACGGCCTGCAGGGGGCGCTGGCACTGGGCTCGCGCGCCCAGCGGGAGAATCTGATCTTCCAGCGAGTGCGGGTCGGTCAGCAGAACCGATTTATGCGGGTCCGCCAGCAAAGGGCGCGTCACTGTCACGGCAAAGTTCAGGATTTGTTCGGCTCTTCTCCCTGCCGCTATAATCCGTCCGACGACTCAGACCTCTCGTTGGAGTACCCCAAGCGCTTCGACGGCTACGACACTGCCGGCCTGTTGGGGAAGGGCTGCAACGGGGCCGTTTACCGGGCCAGAATCGCGACGACGTCCTCAGCGCCAGACCGTGACGAAACCTACGGCCTAGCTCTGAAAATGCTCTACAATTTCGACTGCGACGAGCGCTGGACGGAGCAGCGACTCGTGACGCTGCTCGGAGAGGAGATGGTGCCCGTCCTCGACGTCGACGTCAGGCGCATGCTGCGCAAGTGAATTTTCCCATATTTTTTTACCATATTTTACTTTTGCTTGATTTTGACACCACCAACACAGCACAGGTCGCAGAGTCTTGCGAGCCAGTATCACATGCCGTTGAGGGGCACCAAAATTCTCCTGACCAGCAGTAATGCCTCATAAATTAACAGCGGTCGTTCTTGACCAAGGGGGGGGGGGGCTTAGCAACTCAGTGATGCGTACACTTTCGGTAGTCGAAGTCCCGACCACAGGAGAGGTGGCAACTAGCATTGAAACTGCTCGCTCTACCATTGCCGTGCATTCTTCGAGCGTGTTTGCAGTTACAAGTTCGCGCCGTTGCCCTCGGCGCACTCGAACGTCGTACGCATGTACACGGCCTTTGTCGACGTCGTACCCGACCGCTGTCGGCTCAGCGGCTCTGAGGCGTTTGTCGACGCATTCCTCCACAAGGACTACGGACTCGACAGTCAGAAGACCGTCTTTGTCGTCATGAAGAGGTACGTCTGGTTCGTTTGTACACGGGTAACCTGTAACCGGATCAGGCTGATGCTTGGAATCGTCGAAGTAGCGTTATTTTGGTGTCTTTTAGTCTAAATTGAAAAGAACCCAACCACGGATCTATGTCATTCAGGAGAGGTTGAAAAAGTTTTGAAAATATGCCGGGGGGGCGGGGTGGGACTTCCGACTAGGGGGATGGGAGGGGGGGGGGGTGGCGCCAGTTGCAGGTACGTTTGCCGATTCCGACTTACAAAGCAGCGACTCATAGAGTTTTATAATATAGGTACTCGATGACGTTGCGTCAGTACTTGGACGGGCTGGCCGGTATGCACGTGCCGACAGGTCGGCTGCTGTTGGGGCAGCTACTGGAGGCGTTGCGCTTCCTCCACGCCAGCAAGGTCAGTCACCGGGACGTCAAGTCCGACAACGTGCTGGTCGACTTCGACTTGGACGGTGGGATGTTTCTGCGCATTTTTGCGCCGAGAGACGAACGCGGCATCGGTTCAGACGACGTGCCTACGCTGCTGCTGACCGACTTTGGCTCCTGTCTCGCGGCGGGCACCATGACCCTGGAGTGCATCGAAGGGGTCCGTGCGTGCGTTCGTCCGTCCGTGCTTGCGTCCGTCCGTCCGTGCGTCCGTCCGTGCGTCCGTCCGTCAGTCCGTCCGTCCTTGCGTCCGTCCGTCCGTCCGTCCGTCCGTCCGTCCGTCCGTCCGCCCGTCCGTCCTTGCGTCCGTCCGTCCGTCCGTCCGTCCGTCCGTCCCTCCGTCCGTCCGTCCCTCCGTCCGTCCGTCCGTCCGTCCGTCCGTCCGTCCGTCCGTCCGTCCGTCCGTCCGTCCGTCCGTCCGTCCGTCCGTCCGCCGTCCGTCCGTGCGTCCGTCCGTCCGTCCGTCCGTCCCTCCGTCCGTCCGTCCGTCCGTGCGTCCGTCCGTCCGTGAGTCCGTCCTTGCGTCCGTCCGTCCGTCCGTCCGTCCGTCCGTCCGTCCGTCCGTCCGTCCGTCCGTCCCGGCGCTGTGTCGACGCGCGCGCGCGGGGGTTAAGGTGGACCTGGGAGGCAACGTCGCCCTGCGCCCTCCCGAGGTGCGGGCCGTCCGCCCGGCCTGGGTCGCGCCTCCCTTGCTCGACTACGCGAAAGCCGACCTCTGGTCGGCCGGCACGATGGTTTACGAGATTTTCGCTGGCTGGAACCCGTTCTACCGCGCGTTGTCGTCAGACTCTTACGACGAGCGCCGGCTGCCCCGCCTGCCTGAGGCGGTGCCAGACGAGCTCAAGCGATTGACCACCGGCATGCTGAGGAGGGCCCCAGACGAGGTCCCGTGACCCCCCTGCCCCCTCTGGTGTCGGCTTCACGGTTCTGCGGGTTTCTTTTTAGCGACCGAGCGTGCGCGTCGCGCTGGCCGCGGTCTGTCTGTCGCTTCTGCGCGCCAGGGAGCTGATAGTCGAGCTGACGACCTCGTCCCGGGCCAACAAAGGGTCTAGACGGAAGGGGTCGCCCCTGGGCCAACTGCTAGCGGTATTCGCGGCGGAGACGATGCTTTTGTCGACCGCGAGTACGGCGGCAGCGCCAGCCTCGCCTGTCGAAATGCGACTTCGCAGCCAGTTCCTCGCGGCCATCGAGCCGCAACAGCTCGAGGGCGCCGTCGACTTTTTCTCTACGCAGTCTCCGAGCTGAATGCAATTCGATGACAGAAGTAACGAATTATGCCAATGTGATTATTTATGTGATTGGGAAAGTTTGTGTGTGTCGCCGTGTGTACAAATAGTGCGCAGTTTGTGCAGTCTGTAAAGGTAAGGAAAAGCGTTTTGTAAAGCATTCTTTGATCCATGGAATTTTCACGTATTCAGAATCTAGAAGTGGTTCTATGTGTTGGATTCTTGTCGACGACGCAACGACAAAAACGTAGTCGTAGTCGTATACATGCGTGTTTTATGATTTTAATTTTTCCGTTCGTTTTTATTTTTATTTTAAGATTTTGTTCAACTTTGCGGGTCGCGGGCAAGATGTCTCGGGACCGGCCGGCGACGACGCAGGATGGTCTGCTTTTTTGTGCGCTGCAAAAACGACAATTATTTTTCATACTGTCCATTTTTTTGGACTTTTAGAAATCGAAGCGCAGGTTCGAGATTTGCAGTCGCGTCGTCGACCCGCAGCGGCCGACGGCGAAAATGGCGACGTCGACAACGGCGTCGTCAGCAAGAAGGTGGCCTTCGGAGAGGCAGGCGCCTTCGATCAGGACATCTACGGCGCCGGCAGCGGCGTCGACCGCAAAGCCGAGTATCTCACATCCATAGCGATCGATGGCGACGATGTCGACGACGGTGTAAGAACTTTTTGGCGACTCCTCGCAATTTAAATTCCGCATTCGACGGACGGTTCAGGAGGAGGACGAGGGCGCGCCGGCCAAGGCGAAAGTGCGGGCGACCTACACGGCGCCTCAGAAGTTCTTGGAGGAGGCGGCGAGGAGCGCGGCGGTTCGTTGCTTCTGCCGACAAAATTCCTGTTGAGTCGACGCCTGTCGACGACGCTTGCAGGACGAGGACGTATTCGCCGAGACGCGGACTAGGACGATCGGGGAACGGGAGAACGAGTACCAGAAGCGCAAGCACAAGCTGGTCATCTCGCCCGAGAGAATCGACCCCTTCCAAGGTGGGCAACTTTTTGGGGCTGCGGGGTTTGGTTGCGCGCTTAGTTGGCGAATTGTTAGGCCGAGTGTGGCGTGCAGGGCCCAGTAGGTAGGCAGGTAGGCCGTGAGTCAGGTACGGACTCCAGGTGGGCCGTAGGTGTCGGCGGGCGCGCTGGCGGCCGGCCCTGTCGAAGGCTCGTGTCTTTTCCTAAGGTCCTCTGACGACGGTGCCGACTCCCTGGCCTTCTGGCTGTCTCTCTCTCTCTCTCGACTGTCGGCGAGCGGCGGTTGACACGCGGCCACACGCACGGTTTCCGCACACGCGTTTGACCGACACTAGACAACGAAATGCCCCACTCTTTGTAGCAGCTGACTTGTTGCGGAGAGCCCACACGCCTCGGCGGCAGTCGCCGACGACTGAGACGACGTAAGTTTGGGCGGCGCACGCCAATGTCGACACACGTACACACGACTACGAATTCAATACGCACCACGCGCTAGCAGGTGTCGAGAGCGGGCCGGTGTTTTGCCGTCTCTTCGACTACTCGTGTGGATGGTGGTAGCGCACCGCATATCGTACAGGTGTCCCCTTTCTTTTCAGTCGAGCAGACGCCCGATCGCGACTCGCGCACCTATGCGGCCATCATGCAGGAAAAAGCTCTGGCCGAGGACAAGGTGATATGAATGCCCAAATTCTCGTCTACTCATTCACACCACTTCTGGGTTCGATTCTTGATGGACCCACTAGGTCGATATGACTTCCCTTTCAATGGATCTCTCTCGTGCCGTCGCTGCCCTAGATTACAGGTGGCGTTCTGCCGATTGTCTTTGGCTAATTATGCGGCTCTAGACGGAGGAGGCGCCATGGGAATGGGTTTGTTATATGGGCCATTAGGGCCTTAATAGCGTCATGCCTAATCAAACAACAACAACAACAACAACAACCCATTCAGACGCTCACTCCCGAATGTTTTTCAGGCGGCCACGCACCGCGAGATCCAGAACAAGGCGAAGGCGGGTGAGCTGCGCGTCGTCGACGACCGGTCTTCGACCAAGACGGCCGCCGACGCCGCCGCCGCGTCGGCGCAGGGCGGCGGCTCGACGGCGAAGCGTCGGCGCTGGGACCTCGACACGCCCTCGGGCCACACGCCCTCCCTGGGCTCGGCGCAGTTCACGCCCACGCCCTCGGCCACGCCCAAGCAGCGCATCGGCTGGGACAGCTCCAAGGCCGAGGTTGTTCTAGACGCTGGCACTCTTCTTGCTGTTGACGATGACGTTGCGTTCAGGCGGCCACGCCTGCGGTGCAACGCTGGGACGAGACGCCCTCTCACGTGCCGGCCGGCGGCGCCCCGAACGCGACTCCTGCGACCCAGTGGGGAGAGACGCCCGCCAACGCTCAGACGCCGGCCACCGCCTCTCAGACGCCGCGCAGGAACCGATGGGACGAGACGCCGCGAAGTCCCGTGCCTGATTTCTTAGACGCCCAAGTGTGAAAGTCACATTCGCTGCCTGCTGCAGACACCCCGGCGCACATGACTCCGGGCGCGATGACGCCCGGCTGGGCGGAGACGCCGCGAACGGACAGGGCCGGTGGCGCCGACGGCGCCCCAGAGCCCAAAGTCGAGGACACGCCCTCGGCCTCGAAGCGTCGCAGTCGGTGGGACCTGACGCCGGCGCAGACGCCCCAAAGTTCGGCCGCGGCGGCAGGAACGCCCGGTCGGTTCACGCCTTCGGGTGCGACGACCCCTTCGGGGGCGGCGACGCCTTCTGGTGGCGGGGCGGCGGCCGGCTTCACGCCGTCCATCATGACGCCCTCGGGCTCGACGCCGGTCGGCATGGCTGCGGCGGCGATGAAGACCCCGCATCCCAGCCAGCTGACGGGCATGACCCCCGAGCAGCTGCAGACGTACCGGTGGGAGCGCGACATCGACGAGCGGAACCGGCCGCTCACGGACGAGGAGTTGGACGCGCTGATTCCGCCCGGCTACAAGGTGCTGCCTCCGCCGCCCGGCTACGTCCCGATCCGGACGCCGGCCCGCAAGCTCGCCTCGACGCCGACCCCGGCTAGCGGTGGCGCCGGCGGCGGCTTCATGATGCAAGGCACGCCGGAGAGGGGCACTGCGGGCGATCGGAACCTGCTTGTCGACACCCAACCCAAGGACGCGACCCTACCACCCCTCAAGCCGGAAGACATACAGTACTTCGACAAGTTGCTGGCCGACGTGGACGAGTCGATGCTGAGCGCCGAGGAGGCGAAGGAGCGCGAGATCATGACCTATCTGCTGAAGATCAAGAACGGCACGCCGCCGATGCGCAAGGTGAAGGGGGGGGGGAGCTATAAGAGTGGTAGGACTAGGAGTCGAACCCCCGACCACGCGCGGGCGACGACGCCCTACAACTGCGCTACTCGCTCTCTGACGCGTTGTTAACAGCGCGCCGCATTTCTTTTTTTAGAGCGCGCTGCGCAAGATCACGGAGAACGCGCGGAAGCTGGGCGCCGGTGCGCTGTTCAACCAGATTCTGCCGCTGCTGATGTCGCCGACGCTGGAGGACCAGGAACGCCACCTGCTGGTCAAGGTCATCGACCGCATCCTCTACAAGCTCGACGACCTCGTCCGGCCGTACGTGCACAAGATCCTGGTCGTCATCGAGCCGCTGCTCATCGACGAGGATTATTACGCGCGCGTCGAGGGACGCGAGATCATCAGGTGTACACCGGCACGCACTTGCACGCACGCACGCACCGGCTCGCACGCACGCACGCACCGGCACACACGCACCGGCACGCACTCACGCATGCACCGGCACGCACGCACGCATGCATGCACCGGCACGCACGCACGCACGCACCGTCACGCACGCAAGCACGTACCGGCACGCAGGCACGCACGCATGCACCGGCACGCACGCATGCACCGGCGCGCACGCACGCATGCACCGTCACGCACGCAAGCACGCACCGACACGCACGCACGCACCGGCACGCACGCACGCACCGGCACGCTCGCACGCACGCAGCTTCACGCTAGCACACACGCACCTGCACGCACGGACGCACGCAATCACGCACGCTCGCACCGACAACGATGACGACGACGACGACGCTGCAGCAACCTGGCGAAGGCGGCCGGCCTGGCGACGATGATCTCGACGATGCGGCCGGACATCGACAACATCGACGAGTACGTGCGGAACACGACCGCGCGCGCGTTCGCCGTGGTCGCCTCGGCGCTGGGCATTCCCGCGCTGCTGCCCTTCCTCAAGGCCGTCTGCAAGTCCAAGAAGAGCTGGCAGGCCCGGCACACGGGCATCAAGATCGTCCAGCAGATCGCCATCCTCATGGGCTGCGCCGTGCTGCCCCACCTCAAGAGCCTCGTCGAGATCATCGAGGGAGGCGAGTCTTTCTCCCCCCCCTCCTCCCCCCCCCCCCCCCCTCCCCACAGGGGCAGCGTATGGCCTAGTGGTAGAGAATCGGCCTCTTGCGCGGCGCACGGTTCCGGGTTCGATTCTTGATGGAGCCACTAGATTGAGGACTTCCCTCTCCACGGATTTTCTCGTGCTGTCGCTCGCTTTCCTAAATTGCAGATGGCGTTCTTCCGCCGACTGTCTGGCTCGTTATGCGGCGCGAGACGGGAAGGGTATGCTATACGGGCCATTGGCGGCCTCCTAGCGCTGCCCCTAATACACCCCACACATACCCCGACCCTGTCGACCCCCCTCCCCCCCCCCCCTCCCTCCTGAAGGCGAGCGCCCTCTGCAGGTCTCGAAGACGACCAGCAAAAGGTACGCACCATCACGGCGCTGGCGCTGGCCGCTCTCGCCGAGGCGGCCACCCCGTACGGCATCGAGGCGTTCGACTCTGTGCTCAAGCCCCTCTGGAAGGGCATACGCACCCATCGCGGCAAGGTGCGTGCGCGACCACTAGCTGGTCTAGGGGACCCCCCCCCCCCCTGCCGGATTTTCGTGTATTTTCTGTTTCCTTTATTAACGCACCCAAATAACGGAAATTGTTCGAAAGTCGCTCTGTTCGTAGGTGTGTGTGTGTGTGGGCCGCTTCTACGATTGCGGGGGCCTCTCTCTGGTCACAATCGACTGCTGCTAGTGAGACATGAGACCTGATCAGCCCGATCCCGGGGGGGGGGCACAGACAAGCAGAGTCGCTCTCGTGTTGCTCTGTGAGTTGCTGATGTCCGTTCGAGGGTCTGGCGGCCTTTCTCAAGGCGATCGGCTACCTCATCCCCCTGATGGACCCCGAGTACGCGAGCTATTACACTCGGGAAGTGATGCTGATCCTCATACGAGAGTTCGCCTCGCCGGACGAGGAGATGAAGAAGATCGTCTTGAAGGTGCTGCTTTTTCTGAATTCCTACAAGCGGCTTTTCGCACGCTCACATGTGACGCTGCAGGTGGTGAAGCAGTGCTGCGCGACGGACGGCGTCGAGGCGAGCTACATTCGAGAGGAGATCCTGCCGCACTTCTTTCGACACTTCTGGAATCAGAGGATGGCGCAGGACCGGCGCAACTACCGTCAGGTCCGCTGCGTTCCTGTAACCGACCTATTGGGAAGGGGGGGGGGATATGTCCAGAATCGAAAAACCGCTCGCCAAAATAACATGAACTAAATCAGCACTTTTTGTTAAAAAAAATGGTCAAAAGAGATGGAATATCGATATTTAGCTGTTGCATGGTCATATAGCACGTCCGTCGCATGGTCATAAAGTCGTTTACAAACAGAACAGGTTCAAGAGAGCTAGGAATTGTGGACGCGATCTTGGAAGAAATAATGTCTTCCCCCCCCCCCCCCTACTGCAACCCACCTACAGGAGGGAGAGTGGGGGGGGGGGGAGCTGCTGCTGTGGATGGTGCGGATGGACGCCGCTTTTGCAGCTGGTGGAGACGACGGTGGAGATCGCGGGCAAGGTGGGCAGCGCGGAGATGCTGACCCGGATCGTGGACGACCTCAAGGACGAGAACGAGCAGTACCGGAAGATGGTGATGGAGACGATCGAGAACATCCTCCAGAGCATGGGCAGCTCGGACGTGGACAGCAGACTCGAGGAGCAGCTCGTCGACGGCATCCTCTACGCGTTCCAGGAGCAGACCATGGAGGTCTGAGCTGACTCTCTATTCCCATCTGAGCTCTGCGGAACCGACTGACCTCTGTTCTTTCTTTGTTGGTGCTAGTGGGAGATGAGACCCAGTCAGCCCGATCCTAGGGGGGGGGGGGTGTGTGCTGGCTCCCCTATCGGGCCCGGGAATTGTCACACTGCCGCCGGGTTGTTTCCGCTGGCCGGCAGCTCAGGGGACTCCCAGGAGCTCTGTTCTCGCGCAGGACGCGGTGATGATGAGCGGCTTCGGCACGGTCTGCTCGGTGCTGGACAAGCGCACCAAGCCCTACCTGCCCCAGATCTGCGGCACCATTCTCTGGCGCCTCAACAACAAGGCGGCCAAGGTGCGCCAGCAGGCGGCGGACCTCATCGCCCGCATCGCGCCCGTCATGGAGACCTGTCAAGAGGTGCGCGACCGAGTGTGCTCCCCCCCCCCCCCGATCAGTGATGGGTGTCAGCAGTCACGCACGGAGGGGGCGGCTTGCAGGAGAAGCTGATGGGCCACTTGGGCGTGGTGCTGTACGAGTACCTGGGCGAGGAGTACCCCGAGGTGCTGGGCTCGATCCTGGGGGCGCTGAAGGCCATCGTCAACGTCATCGGCATGACCAAGATGACGCCGCCCATCAAGGACCTGCTGCCCCGTCTCACGCCCATCCTCAAGAACAGGCGAGCGAGCCCTCTCTGTGCAGCTGCAGTCAGTCGGACTCGAGAAAGGAACTGCGGTGTGCTTTCAGACACGAGAAGGTGCAGGAGAACTGCATCGACCTGGTGGGCAGGATCGCGGATCGCGGCAGCGAGTTCGTCTCGGCGCGCGAGTGGATGCGCATCTGCTTCGAGCTCCTGGAGCTGCTCAAGGCGCACAAGAAGGCCATCCGCAGGGCGGCCGTCAACACCTTCGGCTACATCGCAAAGGCTATCGGGTCCGTGTCGTAGTCGTTGTCCTAGAGTTCGGATCTAGAGAGGGGGAGGCTAGGCCCCCAGCCTCCGCCCCGAGATTTCCCGGAGAGAACACAGAAGTGGCGATTATTTCTCCTTGCATTTCGCCGATCTTGCATGGAATACCCTTTCAAATTTGTGTGTCGTTCGGAATATCTGCTTCTAAAAGTCGATTTCACTGCATTTTTTCCGTTCCGCGAAACGTTAGAAATGAATGACCGTTTTGGCACATTGACCCCCCCCCCCCTAGAAATGGTATTCCTGGAGCCGCCCCCCCCCCAGCTAGTCGTAGTCGTAGTCCTACAGTCGGTGGTGCGCCCCCAAGACGTGTGCCCCGTGTTGCGTTTGAGGCCGCACGACGTGCTGGCGACGCTGCTGAACAACCTGAAGGTCCAGGAACGGCAGTTGCGCGTCTGTACTACCGTGGCCATCGCGATTGTGGCCGAGACGTGCGCGCCGTTCACCGTGCTGCCCGCCCTCATGAACGAGTACCGCGTGCCCGAGATCAACGTCCAGAACGGCGTGCTCAAGGCGCTCAGCTTCATGTTCGAGGTGGGCGGCGCGCGTGCGTGCGTGCGCGTTCAGTGGAGCGTGCATGTAATGGGGTTTTGAATTGCGCTTGGGCAAGCAATTTTGGGAGAGGTTTGCCCCTGGGTCCCAGAATGGAATCGGTGTGCTCACCAAAACAGCGTGAAAACAGTAAATTCGCACTTTTAGCGCAGTTCCAGTTAAACGGTGTAATTTTGGTGTGTTATTTGCTGGTAACGCACTAAAATGCCGCAAACCAATTGTATCAATTTGGAGCGTTGAAATCAGTATCAATCAATGAATCAATCAAAATCAGTCAGTATCAAGCGTATTAATCAGTTGAAACAAGTTTCGAATTTCTAGTGGGGCTAGGGGAGCGGGGGAGCACTGACATTTTCTATTGTTTAGTACATCGGCGAGATGGCCAAGGACTACATCAACGCCGTGACGCCGCTGCTGATCGACGCGCTTATGGAGCGGTAGGCGCGACTGGCCAGCTAGCCTGTTTCGGTATTGCTTGCCTGGTTCTCGCGCGCGCAGGGATCTGGTGCACCGTCAGATCGCGATCGACGCCACCGCCCACCTGACGCTGGGCGTGGCTGGGTTCGGCTGCGAGGACGCCCTAGTCCATCTACTGAACCACGTCTGGCCCAACGTTTTTGAGAATTCGATGCACGTCATTCAGCGCTTCATCCTCTGCACGGAGGCGATGCGCGTCTCCATGGGCCCCAACCGCCTGCTGCAGTACTGCCTACAGGTGGGCGTGGGTACCCGAGACGGGCACCCGTAACGCGGAGGGGGTCGGTCCACTAAAACGTACGTGTCTGTCCCTATCCAGGGATTTTCTCATGCGTTATAGATGGCGTCCTTCCGAATGTCTGTGGCTAGACTGTGCTGCTCTAGACAGGGGAAGGCGTCATGGAGATGGGTGGTGTACTATACGGGCCATTGACGCCCCCCCCCGCTAATCCAACAACAACAGAGGGGTCGATTCAGGGCCTATTCCACCCGGCGCGCAAGGTGCGCGACCCCTATTGGAAGGTGTTCAACAACCTGATACTGGGCAGTCAGGACGCCCTCGTGGCAGGCTACCCCAGAGTCGCGGACCACCCGACTGGCCGCAACCACTTTCTCAGACACGAACTGGACTACGTTTTCTGAAATTCTGGTTTTTGAATGAAAGGATTCTAGCGCTCCAGCCACGGTTTTCTACTAGTTGTCGGTCGCGTCTCCTCAGCCAGCAGCAGCCCAGTAATGTCAGTGCCCCCACCCCATGTTGACTAGACGCGCGCTTCGTCAATTTGTCGACGGGATTTTGTCGTCGTGTCTCTCGTCTCGAAGTAAAAGCGTGGTGGATCGAAGCGTCTCTGGGCGCTCGTTTTGTGCGTACCGTCGAGCTGTCGTCGAAATCGAAGTCTAACGCGCACGCGCTGATAACGGCTGCCTCGCACGAATATTATGGGCGATGGGTCCTTGTGTGGGCGAGTGGTAAATGTCGGCAATAAGGTATTAGCGATATTTCAGTCTTTCGTGGCCAAAAGGCTGCCAGGGATGTGACTTTCAACCCCCCTCTCATTTACAGTTATGGCCCCGACGGTTTGAACGAGAGCAGTGAGTTCAGACTCGTACCTGTAGAAATCCATTGAAAGAGCTGCCTCAAGAGGAGAGAGAGGGAGATGGCGGCCTCATCTCCGGGGTTGGAGGGCGCGGTGCTGGAGAAGGGCCTGCTGGTGCACGACTCGGCGCTGGAGCCGCGTTACGCCGACGTCGAGGTGTTCTTCTTCGCCGACGACTGGAGGAGCGGCGCCGGCGCCGCCGGCGCGCCCGCAGTGGGCGACGTGTTCGAACTGTGGACGGTCGATGGCAAGCGACGCGTCCTGCTGCAGTACACCGCGGGCTCGGCCGCCCTGTCGACGGGCAAGCAGAGGACGGTGAGCGTCGACAAGAGTCTGGCCGAGGCGTTCGGACTCAAGACCAGCGATCGAGTCCGCCTGAGAAGAGTCGACCCCAGCACGGTGCGAGGCTGAGTTTGCTTGTTGGTTTGCGCGTGGGCCGCTTCCATGATCGCGGGGCCTCTCTGTGGTCAGCACAGATTCATTCACCGCTGAGACCCGATCCTGGGAGCTGCCTCTCTCTAACCTGGGCGGGCTGGCCCTGGAATTGTCACCGCCGCCGGGTTGGTTCCACCGGCCGGCAGCTCCAGGGACGCCCAGGACAGCTCCCAGAGGAGACCAACCTGCTGTCCACACGGCTCCGAACCACGTCCCAGCTTTGTCCCAGAGTTGCAGGCGGCCTCTGAGTTCTCGGATTTCCGAATTCAGATGGCGCTGGACCTGATCCAGTTCACGTTCAAGGAGCAGTTCGTGAACCGGGCCGATTTGTACCGACTCCGCAAGCGGCTGTTGTCGGCCTGCGTCTACAGGAACAAGAAAGTGGACCTGCACGGCCTGCGCATGCTCGTGTCGGACGTCAGGGCCAAGGGAGAGGTGGTCCAGTCGGGCTACATCGTCGACGACACCCGGTTCATCTTTCGCTCCTGCAGCTCCATGGTGCGTGCGTGCGTGCGTGCGTGCGTGTGTGTGTGTGTGTGTGTGCGTGCGTGTGTGCAGCGCAGTTGTTGTCGTTGTTGGACTGAGGTGGACGCTGGGAGGCCATCGATGGTCTTGCGATCTCCATGACGCCTTACTGTCTGGAGGCACATAACTGGCATCCAAGGCGCCGACAGCAGGAGAAATCCATTCCTCAAAAATCGAACCCCGCACCGTGCGCGCTTGGACCGGATTCTTAAGAGGCGTTCCACAGAATTTCCAGGTATCTGATGCACGCAAAAAAAATAGATTTTGCTAAAATCGATTTTAGGGGGTCCAGATGAATGTCCCATTGGTGGTGGGAACGCTCGTTTCGACCATCGACCTTCACCTGCTCCGGAGGGGTCTCCTAAGTGAGACCACTGCAATGCCAAAAATTGACCAAAAAATGGGACTTGGTTGTTTTGGGCCGCCTCCCTCGAGGGTGGTGTGCCTAGGAGGGTGGCTGGTAGGTGGCACCACTAAGTTAACAACTCTACTAGGACACCCCAAGTTGGCACCTCTCTGCACCCCTCCTAGCTTATGTTACAATGCTCCAAAAAAGGGTGCGCTAATTTTGCAAAAATGGCCATAAGTGCTGTGCCACCAAATATTTTTTGCCCAAAATTTACCAGCATCGGGAGAACCCTTGGGGCACTCTACTCTCAAATTTATAGAATCTAAAGCCCTGGCGTTCGGCAGTTATAAGCTGAAACCTTCCAAATGCTCCAAAGATGGGTGCGCTAATTTTGCAAAAATGGTCATAAGTGCTGTGCCACCAAATATTTTTTGCCCAAAACTTACCACCAAAGGGGCGACCCTTGGGGCACTCTACCCTCAAATTTATAGAGTCTAAAGCCGTGGCGTTCGGCAGTTATAAGCTGAAATTTTCAAATTTCGCGTTTTTTGGCGCGATTTTTTGCCCTTTTGTCATTGTCTTTCACGCAAATTGGCCCTCCCCTTCACGATTTGTTGTGTTACACAAGCCCGCATACATGGCTGACAATGCGCCGAACTTGAGCTGCACAGCTCTCAAACGTCATAGGTGCAAATCTCTCAAACGAACTTGTGTTGGCGGTTTTGCTGTGTTGTGGATGCCCTGTGACCAACCCAATGCTATGTATGGCGTCACGCACGGTGCTTCAGTAGCAACGCACCGTTTGGCAGAAACCAGCCACTATCAAATCCAGACAGTCTAGAAGCTCAACTACAGATTAACATGGCAGTGGTTGGCTATTGGCGCCACCGTTCAAAGGACATACTCCACCATGCAGTGGTTTGTGGTGGGCCTAGCTTGGTAAACGTTTGATGGTGTTCTAAAGTAGGTCTAATGGGTTAGATCAGTCAGAATCTGTGCATCTGTGTGTCTGAATCTGTCAAACTATGCGTTGCTAGTAAAGTACCATGACCCCATACATAGGTACATAGCATTGGGTTGGTCACAGGGCATCCACAACACAGCAAAACCGCCAACACAAGTTCGTTTGAGAGATTTGCACCTATGACGTTTGAGAGCTGTGCAGCTCAAGTTCGGCGCATTGTCAGCCATGTATGCGGGCTTGTGTAACACAACAAATCGTGAAGGGGAGGGCCAATTTGCGTGAAAGACAATGACAAAAGGGCAAAAAATCGCGCCAAAAAACGCGAAATTTGAAAATTTCAGCTTATAACTGCCGAACGCCAGGGCTTTAGACTCTATAAATTCGAGGGTAGAGTGCCCCAAGGGTCGCCCCTTTGGTGGTAAGTTTTGGGCAAAAAATATTTGGTGGCACAGCACTTATGACCATTTTTGCAAAATTAGCGCACCCATCTTTGGAGCATTTGGAAGGTTTCAGCTTATAACTGCCGAACGCCAGGGCTTTAGACTCTATAAATTCGAGGGTAGAGTGCCCCAAGGGTCGCCCCTTTGGTGGTAAGTTTTGGGCAAAAAATATTTGGTGGCACAGCACTTATGACCATTTTTGCAAAATTAGCGCACCCATTTTTGGAGCATTTGGAAGGTTTTGGCTTATAACTGCCGAACGCCAGGGCTTTAGATTCTATAAATTTGAGAGTAGAGTGCCCCAAGGGTTCTCCCGATGCTGGTAAATTTTGGGCAAAAAATATTTGGTGGCACAGCACTTATGGCCATTTTTGCAAAATTAGCGCACCCTTTTTTGGAGCATTGTAACATAAGCTAGGAGGGGTGCAGAGAGGTGCCAACTTGGGGTGTACTAGTAGAGTTGTTAACTTAGTGGTGCCACCTACCAGCCACCCTCCTAGGCACACCACCCTCGAGGGAGGCGGCCCAAAACAACCAAGTCCCATTTTTTGGTCAATTTTTGGCATTTCAGTGGTCTCACTTAGGAGACCCCTCCGGAGCAGGTGAAGGTCGATGGTCGAAACGAGCGTTCCCACCACCAATGGGACATTCATCTGGACCCCCTAAAATCGATTTTAGCAAAATCTATTTTTTTTGCGTGCATCAGATACCTGGAAATTCTGTGGAACGCCTCTTAAATCACTAGGGCATCTCTTTCCCAGTGTAGGCACTGCAAATCTGCCATGTCGCGGAGATCTAGGTGTACGTGCTGCTGCAACTGAGCGAGGAGATGTGGGAGGTGGACAGTCAGGGCGACGTCTTCCTCGAGAAGTGCGCCGACGGCCTCTTGGCCGAGCTGTTCGAGCGATGGCGTCTCGAGCGCTGCAGTCACTACGTCACCGTCGTCATGCTGAGTCGTTGGGCCTTTGACGACAGTGGTGGCTGCCGACAACCGGCCATCGACTTTTACGAGGTCGTGGTCCAGAACGAGCACTACGACAGCTGGACGCCCCTGCTGGCCAAGATCAAGCGCGCCATGCGGCAGCATCGAGACGGAGTCGCGGACGCCTTCCTGCGCAGGGCTGCGGCTCAGGAGTCGGCGTCGGCGGCGAGGAATAGTCGCGCCATCGATGGCCAGTTCCTGGAGGCGCTCAACGTCACCATGAACGCGTTCGACCTGCTCGAGGTGGACCGACGCTTCGAGACCACCGGCCGCGAGATCATCTTCGTCACGCCCGGTGCGCGTGGATCAGCGAGAATTATCGATTCTGTGATCGCCAGATCACGCAATTCTTTAGTTTTTAGGCAACGGCGTGTTCAAGGTTGACCAGAGCCTGGTGGAGCTGACGAAGCAGCGAGTGATCGATTCGGGGGTGTCGCTCGATCTGGTCTGTCTCGCCGAGCAGCCTCTCCATCCCGTGCCACTGTTCCTTTTCGAGCGACGCACCGTGGACCCGGCGTCCCTCTTCGCCAACATCAACCACCCCTTCCAGGACTACTTCATTCCGCACTGGATGAACTCGAACTTCTACCGGCCGCCCCAACGGCCGGGTGTCACGACCGTGTATCGGCCGAGGACGCAGCTGCCGGACAGGGTCTTCGGCGGCTGGACGGCCGATCTGGTGCTCGACGCGCCCCTGTCGGAGTCTGCCGACCGCTCTGCCGACGCCGAGGAGAGGGCGATGGACGCGCACGACGCCCTCGTCTGGTCGGGCGTCGTCGACAGCGCCCTGTGGAACGCCAGTCGACAGGCGGCCCGCACCGGCGCCGCCAGGCCGGCCGCCGTCCGCTCGAGCCCCACTCGGCAGTCGTCAGAGTCGCACCAAACCCGACCCCCGGCGACCCCCCGACGACGCCGCTCGTCGAAGGCGCTGAGCATACCGACGTCGCCGCGTCAAGACAACCAACTTGCCGACTCGCTCGACACTCCCCAGAATTCGATCAAGGACTCGCTCATTATCACCGAACGGCTCGGAGAGAACCGGACCCAGATTAGGTGCGGTTGCCGGACACCCACACCCCACCCCCCAATTACACGTTTATTACGGGAAGGGCTGGGGCATTGGGGTAAGGAATTTTTGAGGTGGGGGTCCAGGGTTGCCCACTAAGATGTGTTTGCTTGCAGCAGGCCTTCGGGCAACGCTCGGCGCTTAGTGAACCCGTTCCGGCCGTCCGACTTCATCGTGCCCGTGACCGCCAACCGTCGGCGCTGGATCCACGCCTTCCCCCTGAACAAGCGCGGCTTCGCGGTGCAGGAGCACCACAGGACGTTCGGCAAGTGCTGCGTGGACTTGGCGGCCGTGTCGTCCGAGGCCTTGTGGGCCTGGGGTTCGACTGGCGAGGAGCGCTGGCACCCCACGACCACCGTGAATGTCGACTGGAAGTCGCTGACCCACTCCGCCCTGCTGCCCATCACCACCGACTACTTTCCGAACGCGACGACCCTGGAGCAGCAGTACTGCGTCTATCACCACCACGTGGAGCTGCCCCACAACCTGCTGTCGTCGGCGTCGGCGTCCGGCGTCGACGCCGACCCCTCTCAAATGGGCCTCGCTCTGTTCGACGAGCTGATCTGCCAGCGCCTCCAGAAGTCGTTCCAGCTCGTCCTGCTGCACAAGCCCATGATCCGGTCGGCGATCTCGGCCCTCTCGGCGCAGGACAAGCGCGCCAGCTCGTCGCGTCGCCAGCAGCCGTCTGCCGCGGACGAACGCAAGGAGTACTACCTGAGCTACAGTCACGCCTACCACCGGCTGGTGCTGGAGGGCGACAGCATGATCCGCGTCACGCGCTACCTGCCCAAGGAGCCGTTCTTCGGCGCCGCCGACAGCGTCGCCAGATACGAGTACGAACTGCGGGTGGGTGTCGGTCGACACTGACGGACGCGGGGACCGCCAGAATTGCTTGCTTTCTGCGTAGGTGCCGGACAGCGGCCGGTACGCGGCGAGTCGGACGCGATTCCTGGCCTCCAAGAGGGACACGGTGAACTGGAGCGCGCTGGACGAGTTCATCATGGGCAAGATGGCGGGCGAGTGCGAGGACGAGGACGACCGCCTGCTCGACGCCATGAAAGTGTCCAAGGCGCGCTTCCTCCTCATCCCCCAGAGCGCCGCCGTCAAGGCCATCGTCTCCAGTGCGTGCGTGCGTGCGTGCGTGCGTGCGTGCGTGCGTGCGTGCGTGCGTTCGTGCGTGCGTGCGTGCTGGTGCGTGCGTGCTGGTGCGTGCGTGCGTGCCGGTGCGTGCTTGCGTGCTGGTGCGTGCACGGCCTCGCAGTTAGAGGTTGGCTCTGAATCGTTGCAGGACTGAACGGGAGCGCGTCCGACGGGTCGCAGCCCCTGCGATGCGACGTATTCCGCCCGCCCGACACGGCCCCGGTCGCGGAACGCACTCTGGAGGAGGGTTTCGTCAAGCTGTTCGAAGTACTGAATCGGGTCCGACGCACGAATCCGACCAGCCCTCCACCGCCTCCACCGCCGCTCACGGACAGCCCACAGTCGCGCGGCGTCAGCGCTCCTCCCAACTGGACGGACGCGGCGTTCGTCAGCGCCGCCGCCAAGACGGAACTGACTTTCCTGACTTCGAACGACGACCGCCTTCCACCGTACACTTTTGCCTCCATCCATTTCTGCGACTGGCTGACCGAGCGCTCTGGAGGCGCGGTCGCCGACCGGCGCGCCGCGGTCGTGGTCGGCGCGGCGCTGCTGCAGCAGGGCTACATTGCGAAGTTGCGAGTCGGCGGCTGTTCGACAGGAGTTGCCGGCGGCTTCCTTTGCGGCTTCTACCTGTACCACTTCGTGGAGAGGCCGAGCAGACGACCGAGTCAGGAGCGCGCCCTCCGGGCCGCCGTCTCCTCCGCGACGCAGCTCGTCGAGGCGGCGCTGGCAGCCGAGCAGCAGGGCGCTGTCGACACGGCCGACGACAGGAGCAGTAGTCGCGCCGTCGACCTGGCTCTGGGCAACGGGGATCGGGGCCGCCGCCAGTGGCTGCGCCTCTTCACGGAGGCGGCCTTCAGCGCCTCGCGCGCGTTCGAGCTGCGCGTCGAGTGGCTCTCGGCGGCGGCGGCGAGCGTGGCCGACTTGGTGCACGGCCAGTGGTGTCGACGCACCGAACTGGCCGGCGTGCTCCACATGGTGCCGGCTCCGCACGACCCCTTCGCCCTGCCCACGGACCCGCACAGCGAGCCGCTGCGCTGTCCCATCGAGATCTTTCTGGCGCCTCGCTTGCGGAAGGCGCTCGACGACGACGGCCAACTGCGACGCCTGCAAGAGACTGCCCTCGCCCGTTTTGGGTTCGCGCCGATTCGCTTCGATGGCGACGCCTACGTGCACCTGTCGGGCGGCATGTTCGTGCTGGTGCGGCCGGGCAGCTTCCTCTGGTCCTGGAACTACATGCTGTCGCACCGCTACCGTAGCTCGGCGCTGACCGGGGACGAGCGGTTCCAAGACGCCGTCCTGGCGGATTTTCGGCTGTTTTGCGCAGCGCCGGCGGGTGATACGCGCCTCGCCGCGGCTGTCGACGAGGCACTGCGCGGCTCCGCGCCCAGCGCGGAGCCTTCGTGATCCATGGTGGCTCGCCAACAACGGCACCTATTGTGCAATGCAATGTACAGTTTACAGTTCGCAAAAAATATACCGTACTGGTGTCGGTGGCGTGCATTCCCGGTCACAGTGTACATTGAATGGGGGTGTTGTGAAACTGAATATATGTCGATAGTGACAGGAAAGAGCGGCCGCAATGAGATTCGCCCAGCTGGTGATTGGTCCCGCGGGAAGCGGCAAGGTGAGATTCTGTATTCTGAAACACGGTGTTTAAAATTGTCGACTGGAATATTTCGAACATTTCAGTCGACCTATTGCTCGGCCGTGCAGCTGCACTGCTCGACGCTCCGCCGTTCCGTGCGCGTCGTCAATTTCGACCCGGCCGCCGAGCACTTTGGCTACAGCTGTTTCATCGGTTAGCTGAATAGCTGACTAGTGGGCGTGGTCTAAACTATAATGGGCGTGGCCTGCAGACGTGCGCGACGTCATCAGTCTCGAGGACGTGACGGAGGACGAGGAGTTGGGGCTGGGCCCTAATGGTGGCCTGGTTTACTGCCTCGAGTACCTGACCAAGGACCTGGAGTGGCTGGGCGAGCAGCTGGGGGACGAGGACGACGAGGACTACCTCCTCTTTGATTGTCCCGGTGCGCCACCCCCCAACCCCCCTTGCCACTCGCCCTCTCCGTCCGGGGCTTGTGGGGGGGGGGGGCTCCTGCATACCTGTAACTGGGGGGTTGGGGCCCCGCAGAAATTTTCCACCCCAACCCCCACCCCCCCCCCCAACCCCCCAGAATTTTCCAAAGGGATTTTCACTCAGTCTAAAACGATAAAAGTGAGTAAATGTTGGTGTATTTCAGTGCGTTTCAGTGTTATATGACCATAAAACAGCTAAATAACGCTGTTTAGAACCTGTTTATACCCATTTTTGACCAAAAAGTACCAGTATAACTAAAAAAATGGCCGGCTACCCCCCCCCACTTTTTGCTCCAGACACCCCCCCCCCCCCCCCAGAACTCGGCCACTTAACCCCCCCCCCACTCTTCCAGACCCGGTTACAGGTATGGTCTCCTGGGAAAAAGCAGGGGGTGCGAAATAGTCAAAATAGGCCCCAAGCAGCGTTATTTTGGTGTCTTCTTTTCGTCATCTCATCTGTTCGAGCATGACCAGGGAGTCGCCGCCGGAAGGCCCTGAGTTTTATGCCCCTCCCCTTCCCCGACCGAGTACACCATTGTCGTCGCCGTCCACCCTCCTCGCAGGCCAGATCGAGCTGTACACGCACCTGTCGGCGATGCGTCGTCTGACGGAGGCGCTGACGCGCTGGCGGTACAACGTCTGCGCCGTCTTCCTGCTCGACACGCAGTTCCTGTTGGAGGGCGCCAAGTTCGTGTCCGGCGGCCTCGTCAGCCTCTCCTGCATGCTCCAACTGGAGGCTCCCTTTGTCAATATTCTCAACAAGATGGACCTGCTGAGCGCTCGGCAAAGAGACATGGTCGAACGCTATCTGCTGGGAGAGGACTGCGCCCCCGACGACTATATGGGACTGTTTGACGACGTCGACAGTGACAATGACAATGCTGCCGAAGCGGCAGCGACGCACCCCAGAAGCAAGCTGACAAAGGCACTCGTCGGCTTGGTGAGTGAGAGCGCGATTCAGTAGTGACGCGGGTTGTTGTTGTTGGATTAGGGCCAACGCTAGGAGGCCGTCAATGGACCATATAATAGCTACTCATCTCCATGACGCCTTCCCGTCTAGAGGCACATAATTAGCCGAAGACATTCGGAGGCACGTCATATGCAATGTAGGGCAGGTCCAGCACGACAAAGTCTATTGACTGGGACATCCTCGTAAGTCGGTCGTCCCTCAAGAACCGAACCCCGGACCGCGCGCACGAGAGCCGGATTCTCTGCCACTAGGCCATGCGCTGCCCGCTCCACAGAGCTTTACCAGCGGGAATTTCACTTCAGCTCTCCGACTACAGTCTCGTGCACTTCCAACCGCTCAACGCCTCGGACGAGGATTCGCTGTCCGACTGCCTGATGGTCGTCGACCGCTGCCTCCAGTACGGAGAGGACACCGAAGTCAGGGACCGATTTCCAGAGGTGACATTGATGACGTCATCTATGCGTCCCAATCGATCGGCCACCGATTGCATTCCATACAGGAGGTCGACTTGAGCGAGCCGCCCAATGGAGGACGCGAATCGTGTTGATGTGTTGTGATTGCGTCGTGCGGTGCGGTCTCTCTCTCTCGCGCGCGCGGGTGGTTCCGAACTCGTTTTGTGGCAGCGCGACACGGCGCCGCCTCACTCTGTATCGTTGCGGTACGAGCGTGTGAGTAGCGTGTCGTCGTAAACGGAAAGAAATGGCAAAGCTGGCAGTCGTCTGCGTCGCAGTTGTCGTCATTCTGGCGACACAGGGCGGTAGGTCGACTGGATTTTGATTTTTTTTTTTTGAAAATTTAAAATTTGTGCAACGCCGAGCAGACGGCCGGAGCGCGCGGCGCCGCCGGCAGTGGGGTTTCCTGGATCCCTGTCGACGGGTCAAGCCTCTGTGGGGCGGGGGCAACATCCAGTGGGGCGACGGGCCCGTCAACGTGCGAACCGCTTTTACCGGCTGGAATCCTGGAGCGCAGAGCCCGTACGGATTCGATCTGGTGGGTAGCTGGGCTCGCACGGAGGCGCGAAAGTTCGCGAATAAGACGAGCGCCGGCGGGTTTCGGGCTTGGACTACCGCAAGGTGGAGAGCTTCGGCCTCGGCATGGGCGGCTTCGGCGACCTGACCGACCTGTGCGCCGAGCGGCGGCGGATCGCGGCCGAGCAGCCCCTATGGGCCTCTCCGAACTGGCTACAACCGGTCGACGACCCCGTCCGAGACCTGCACATGGCCAGTCGGCTGCCGGACGCGGCCAACCACTTTCCAGTCGCCGACTTCCCCCACAACATGCCGTGGACGCGTTTTTTCAAGACGCCCACAGGCCGGCGACGATAAAGAACGATTTAGCAAGCGTCAAGCGATGCGCCCGTGCACGGTTTGACTAGCTCGAGAGAGCGAGCGTAGAATCACGGAATCACAGTGCGGTTTAAAGTCGATTTTTCGTCATTCGTCGCACGAGCTTGGAGGAGTCGATGGACCCGATGGGTGAAAGGCGCTTGCCGCGGGTTCGTCGTCGGCGCGCGAGGGCACTAACTGCATGGCCGGGGTCGCGCCATCGCCGGACAGAAGCGACAGCTAAAAACTCGATGCGCCCTCGCCTCTCAGGGCAACGGATGACCTAACGGCAGAGAATCGGCCTCTTGCGCGCTCGGTCCCAGGTTCGATTCTTGAGCCACACACCAACGAGCGTTGCACTATCAAAGGACCTTCTCGTGCTGTCGCTGCCCTAGATTGCAGATGGCGCTCTTTCGAATGTCTTTGGCCTGATTATGTGCCTCTAGACAGAAAGGCGTCATGAAGATAGAGGTAGATGCGTCATATGGGCCGTTGCCGGCCTCCTAGTATTGCTCTCGATCAAATCAAACAACAACAACAACAAGCGCCCTCGCGCCGGAAGGACCCCGCCGACGCACGCGAAGCTGCTTTCTCCTCTCCGCCTTTCTCTCTTTGGAATTGACGAACTCCAGCACCTTGCTCTGCCTCACCTGGCGGTAGTACTGCAACGCACACGCATCTTCTACAACCTCAAAACCGGTTTGCCTTTGCCAAAACCGGTTCAATCGCACCGCGTCGCGGTCCGATAGGAGTCGCTGCTCGATGCGCGCCCGCGTCCGCGCGAGAAAGTGGCCCACGGTCGCCGGCATGCGGACCATGCCCCTGGGCGCGTCGAACCGCTGGCCTGTCGCGAACAGCCTAAAAGTGAGGTCGGCATTGTTAGGCCCAAGTGACTATCGAGGCAGTTAGACGCACGGATCGGCCAGCAACTCTTCGGCTGAGGGAATCCTGTCGGCTAGCAAGATCGTCTGCAGCACACCGTCTAAAATACGAAAAGATTACAGATCTGGCGTTCTTCCGAAAATGTCTTCGGCTAATTCTGCGGCTCTAGACGGGAACGCGTCATGGAGATGGGTGTGCTATGTGGGCCATTGACGAGCTCCTAATCCAAGAACAACAAGAGCAAGCGTCACTAACCGACAAACGGTTCGGGACAGGCCATGCGGGCCGCCGGGGGGTGGGCGAGCGTGATGGCTGCCGAGCCGGACAGCAGCTCGCAGAGTAGCAGACCGAAGCAGTAGATGTCAGCGTCCATCGTCGTCTGCAAAAACGGGTACCCTAACCTTCGCAGAGGGGGGGGGGGTGCTTATTCTGGGACCTTGACCGCCTTGTTCTTCACGAGCAGGGGCCGGCAGAGCGGCGACATGCCCCACAGACCGTGCTCCACGTCCAGCAGCTGGCAGCCCCCGGCGCCAACCACCACGTTGCCCGTGTGCAGCTGCCCTGTGAAAGGTTTGTTTGTGTGTGGGTCGCTTCTATCTGGTCACAATCGCGCGCGGGCCAGTACACACACACACGCACACACACACACACACACACGCGCGCGCGCGCGCGCGCGCGCGCACACGCACGCACACACATACACACACACACGCACACACACACACACACACAGACACACACGCACACGCGCACACACACACGCGCGCGCACACGCACGCACGCACGCACGCACACACACACGCACACAACAGGCAGGCGCCCCGACCGTAGGGAACGCCGAGCAGGTGCAGGAATCTGAGCGCCTCCAGCAGCTGTCTGCCCATGAGTCGCAGCGCCGTCTCCGTCAGCTCGGCCGACGCGCCCAGCTTCTTGACGAAAGGCTCCTTGGGGCCTACCTCCAATTCCATATTGGTGTTTCAATTGATTTCTGTGGAATTCAAGCCGCAAGTCAGGCAGCAGCACCCATTGGACTTGGTCGCGCACAGTGCCGTGCGGCAGCGGCACCAAGAGCGCCAGCGCCCCGCCCGAGGTGCAGCACGTCTGCTCGGCGCAGGAGAGGAACGGGTGCTGGAGGCCGCGCAAGAATTCGATCGCCTGCTGACACGCGGCCGCGTCGCCCGCGAAGTCCGGACCGTAGCGGCACTGCAAGCCACGACTCAGTCACAACAAGGGCAGCGGATGGTGCAGTGGTGGAGAATCTAGCCTCGGCCCCTAGCGCGCACACGGTCCTGAGTTCGACTTCGATTCTTGATGGAGGACTTCCTTATCCATCGATTTTCTCGTGCCGTCGCTGCCCTAGATTACAGACGGCGTTCTTCCGAATGTCTTGGCTACTTACGCGGCTCTAGACGGGAAGGCGTCATGGGTGTGCTATACGGGCTCCTAGTGGTTGCCCCTAATCCAACAACAATCACACCGTTCCAGACTAGAACCAGAATGCTTTTTTGGCTCTACCCTGTCTAAGTGGTCCTGTGAGTGAGCCTTTGTCTGTTTCCCCGTTTTCTGAGCGCAGAACTTAGCGACACTTTCTTCGACCCAATTTTGAACTAAAAACGTATCTAGTACCAGGCCATCTTTTAAACCATGGACGGCCCCCCTAGACCTAACCAGAGCACCTCTCTGCGCCCTTACCCAGCTCAGCACGGCCCTGATTCGATGATTGCGCCGTTCTCCCTCGCGGTCCACGAGGAAGTGTTGGACGGAGTCCGTGCAACGCCAGCCTGCACAGCAAACTCGTGGACTGGAAGCATAGGTGCCCATGGGGGGCAGTATACCCTTCCCCTGGAAGACCCTATCCCGAAAGACTTTCGGGACGACCCCTCCCTCCCCTCCCCTGGCTCTTTCATTTTCTGAAACTTCAAGCCAATTTGTCTTGCAAAAATGGCAAAAGTATGCCTGCGGCGCTCTGTTTTTTGTACTTTGCAGCGTAAAGGTACATAGAAATGGAGTTTAGATCACGTTTTGAATCGTTTTGGGTCTATTTTGAGGCGCATAAGTACCATTTTTTGGGCAATTCTGATGTGTAAAACTCCATCCCAAAAATCCCATTTACCCACCCCTGCCTTCGAGAAATTTGGCGATTTTCCCCTCCACTGGCCCAATTTTCCGTGGGCACCTATGACTGGAAGAATTGACGACGACGCGGCCGACATGTAACGAACCGATCTGGGGCCAGGCTTCCTTGACCTTCCAGCTTTGGAGGGTGCGCAGCGACAGCAGTACCGCCTCCACGCCGCCGCTGCCGACTGCAATAATTGACCACAATCGGTTCTTCTAGGTCTGCTGTTGTTGGATGAGGGGCAACGCTAGGAGGCCGTCAATGGCCCGTATAGCATACCCATCTCCATGTCGCCTTCCCGTCTAGAGCCGCATAATTAGCCAAAGACAGTCGGAAGAACGCCATCTGAGGGCAACAACGGCACGAGAAAAACCATGGACAGGTAACGACTCGCTTTTAGTGGATCCATCAAGAATCGAACCCCGGACCGTGCGCGCAAGAGGCCGATTCTCTACCACTAGGCCATCCGCTGCCCTCTTAGTCTTCCAGGTCTACGTACGTTCTACTTTACAAGCCCAAAGGACAGGGGACGCACACTGTCGGAGACCGTCCTGCGCTGAACCCGCCGAGTCGGCGAAGAAGCGACGGCACTCCTCGCAGCGAGTGAACAACGGATGACTCAGCACCACGTCCACGTACTTCTGAAATTTCGGTGGTGTGGTCAAACAAAAAAAAATAAAAAAAAGTGTGTAGAGCGGCGGCCCCCACCCACCTGTAGGCCGATGGTACGCTCGGCCACTACCGCCTCCCTAAGCGGCTGCAGGCGCTTGGGCGGCAGGGTAGCCTGGGGCCACCTGCCGTCCTTGGGGGCGAGGGCGCCCAAAAAGACGCTCTGAAGGCGCACAAAATCGCGGTAGCGCCGCCGTACGCGCCACACTCGCTCCGTGGAGCCCATCGCTCCGCGAACCGCCAGGACGTACTCCTGGGAAAAGCGCAGAGCCGAAGATTTGGGCGACGAACGAAACAAAAACAAAACCGTATAGCCGTTGACCGTCGCAGCCGACTCGACCACCGCTGCGAGTGGCTCCGCCTCGTCCACGTCGCAACTGCTGACTGACGAGTCGAAAATCGACATTCTTCTTAGCTCATTAGCTCGAGGGAATTAATTTGGCGAAAGTAAAATCGAATCAACCAATACCGCTTAATGACAGTCAAATCGCCGTTTTACAGTACCCTGGGCAATTGACGCAAAACGCAGCTTTCTTTGATACTATTTATGGTTCATTCAATAACTAGTCAACTTGCCAATTTCGCCGCACAACGACACGACAGGACACGATACACATACCTGTACGTACAAGTAGTGTATTGTTTACATAGTGTATGTTACTCCAATCACTGATCTTTGACAGTAAGTGCGACACTACAAGCCGACGTGTCTGTCAAAACGATTCACACACAGTAGCGCACAGCTGTCGACTGGCGCCAAATTGTGGCCCCTTGAATACCTATTCGTTTTTTTTTTCATTCCGCAAGCGTCTGTTCGACATCAAGGCGCGTGCTTCTTCAGCGCGCCGTTGGCGGTCGCGACAAAGTCGGCGGCTATCGCCTCGAGCGCCTTCTCCTCCTCGGTCGTCAGCTCCGTCTTCGTCTTGAGGAATCCGATCAGCAGCGGCCAGAACGCCTGCAGCGCGTGCGTGCCGGTGTGTGCGTGCGTGCGTGCGTGCGTGCCGGTGCGTGCGTGCGTTTGGTGGCGCACTCACCGCGTACTTGTCGGTGTTGTCGTTGAAGCCCTTGAAGCGGTCGTGGAATCGCACCAGCACCCAGACCTGGTTCTCGAAGACGTTCCGGTCGGCCCAGGCGAGCGCCATCAGATGCAGCGCCGTCATGACGCGGATGCCGTGCTTGTCGCACCGGTCCGACTCCATCACCTGGCGCGCGACCGCACACAGATCGACCGCCAGATCGACCGCACACAGAGCGACCGCCAGATCGACCGCACACAGAGCGACCGCCAGATCGACCGCACACAGAGGAGCGACCGCACACAGATCGACCGACCCGCCAACTTGGGTTCGATTCTTGATGGATCCACTAGATCGAGGTCTTCCCTCTCACTGGATTTTCTTGCTGCCCTAGATTACAGATAGCGTTCTTCCGATTGCCTTTTGCTAATTACCACGCGGCTCAAGACAGAAAGGCGTCATGTAGATAGGTGTGCTATACGTGCCAGTGACGGCCTCCTAGCGTTGCCCCAAATCCAACAACAATTGGGGCCAACGCACCATTTGCCCGGTGAAGTGCTCGGCGCCTTTGAAGAACGAGCGCACGTGAGGCGCGTTGTCGAACAAGCTATTCAACGGTTTTCACAAGGAACGCGAACTGAGAAAGAGCATCGCCTCCAGCCAATCGACTCACTACGCGTGTAGTTCCTTGCCATTCTGGACATTGATGGGGCATCGCTTGAACACGCCCACCACCAACGCCTTCTCTGGACTACAGTCAGCCATTTTCAGTCGGTTGAACTACGGAACTCCGGCCGAGAAAGCTGTAGTATTAAATGTGTACTAGGCTGTCGTTGCCCTCAAAACGGAATGGGCCGAGCCGAGAAGGCTCGACACAGTGCAGTCGTCCTGTGTAAAATCGAAACTGGATTCTCCGACAGTTGGGCTGGAGACCGCCTAGTACCCCTTCTCCCACTACTTTTTCGGTTGTAGGGTGGCGCCGAGACACGCGGCCGAGAATGCGGCGCCGCTGCGCCGGACAAGCGACCGTCGAGCCGATCTGAAAAGAAACGACAAACTGCCGCTGCGGGTTGACTAGAGCGCGCGAAGACCGCGAGTTTGGCAACCTCTCAAGACAATGCGAGCGAAAGATGACAATATCTAGGGACGCGTCGCACATTGTGTCAATAATCTGGGTGATGATCTTGTTGTTTCGGACTGTAGTGGGGGGGGGGGGGGAGATTATAGGTTGGGGGGGGGGGAACCCACAGACATAGGTGAATCGGAATCCTCCAATAGATAGTCCCGGGGTACTGTACTTTGCTGACGAACGGGGTGCTGAACGATTTTGAGCTTCAGAGGAGTCAGCAGCCAGTACGCTAGGCACCAGACGGATGTGGGTGCGGTAGCATCGCCTGCCTGTCCCCGTCGCTCGATATCGACGTTGGAGAACGAAAGTCAAAGCGTGATTGCCCGAGTCACTTCAGCAATGTACTAATGCAGGCGAACGGTTGGATTTTCGTGCTCGCTCACGACAATCATAGCGAAGTTAATGAATACGAATGACACGCAATGCCCAAGGCGCGTCGTTCTAAACGCTCAAATCTTTCAATGTGCGTATCTTTCAACAATGTACGAGTCTTTCAACAGACACCGTTGTGAATAGCTGTAGCTGCGGTTGCCTCTGAATATTTATTGACAATGCACTATAGCCATTTTTTTCCGAATAGGTTGCATTGCATCAGATGCCTTTGTGAGCCGTTAGCGCCAAATTGAGATTGGCTAACCGCCGATGCTTGGGGAAACTTCTCCAGGTGCACCGTCCAAGCTGCACAGGAGGCAGACCCTCTTTGGGGGCGACAGTGGCAGTGATTGACAGCGAAATGATCATTTTGATTGGACGGCTGCCCAGTGTGGTATGAAGTGGTCTGCAGCGTGCAACGGACGAGCGGCAAGAGCTACGATCGCTTCAAGGCGCAGGTGTTGCAAGGCTGGCGTTGTCGGCTACTCGTCGGTTCGGGTGTCTCACGCCGTTGACTTCAAGCCTCCAACGCACTCTCTCACTTGCGGACGGTATCAACGCAAGGCCGGGACAGAGAGAGAGGAGGAAACGCAAAACACTAAAAACTAAGACTCAAAGCCGCGAAAATCAAGACTGAACAGCCGGCCAAAAGAGCGTCGAGAGTGGGAGACGGAGGCCGGCGCGAGAAATAACGAACGCATATGCAAATAATCGAGTATCGCAACTTCGGAAATTTGCATAATTCTAGAATACAACATAACAACAAAGTATCAAGTATTCACTTCGCCACAATCGCCTCCTTTTATGTCTGCTCTTCGTTGTCGACGAAGGCGCCTCGCAGCAGACAGCAGCCACAATCGCCGACCAGAAGAAGGAGCCGAGGCAGAAGGGCGAAAAGCGACTAAAAGACGACCACCGTAGCACGGGAACGCAGAAGAAACACGAAAGCACTGTGATTGTCCGGCAACAACCACGCGTACCCTCGTGCCATGGCGGCGCGGAATACGAGACTTGGCCGTGTAGGCGCGAAGCGGGACACTGTGCCGTGTAAGCAACAAGGGCAGAGGAGGGCCGTGTAGGCCAACAAGGTAGGGGTGCGGCCAGAGGCGTCAGCCGTCGTGCGAAGTCGACGGCCCGGTGGGGGCGGCGCCGACGAAAGGGCAGACGCCGTGGACGGCAGACTCGGCCGGCGGCTGGCCGAAGAAGCCCACCTTGTAAGGAGACGTACTCTCGAGGGGTCGAATGGCGCCGCGGCTCTTGTACGCCCACTCGTCGATCATGGCGTTGCGAAACTCGTCCGGCTTGTGACCGACGTTGCCGAACGCGGAGGCGGCCTCGAACGAGCGGGCGGCGACGTCCCGCATGCGGCAGATTTGGGCGGCGGCCTTGAACTGCGCGTCGACGCCAGACCCGCTGTAATCGTCGGCCAAGGAGGCGACGCAGTAGGTGTTCTTGCGCACGACCAAGACGCCCGGTCGAGGGTAGAAGCACACCCACGCGCGGCAGTTTCGCGAGCGGTCGACGTTGTCCGTCTGGCCCCAGCCAGTGAGGCCGATGCGGAAGGAGAAGAAGTCGAAGTACGTCGACGCCGGGAAGTCGTTGAACGAGCGGACCTCGAGGCAGATGGGCGGCGCGACGCCAACTTTGCGGATGGTCTGCGCGGTGGCGGCCGGGAGCAAGTCCTTGCGGTCGCGTATGACGAGATCGGAGAGGAAGCGCGTGCTCTGGTCGGCCAGCTCGCTGAAGGCGAGCGGCCCGCAGTACGATTCGAGTTGCAGCCATTTGAGAAGCTGCTCGTCGACGTCGATGGCAGTCGACGTCGAAGCTTGACGGCGGCCGAAGAGCAGCGCTACGACAGCGTTCTCGTTGCTGTCGAAGATGGCTGTGTCGAGTTTCGGGAACGGGCGCGAGCCAGGCGGGGTCGAGCGGAACTGAGGCGCCATGTGCGCCAGATCCGCCGTGGCGCCGAGTCGCGAGCGAAGACCGTCCGACAGGCGCATCATGGCCTCTCGCGGAGAGAGCTTGTTGCGCCCGAAAACGCCCGGAATCGGAACCTTCGCCGCCTTCTGCTGACGACAGCGTGCGCAGTCTTTTTGTCGAGCGATTCGAGGACTGCGTTCAGCTCGTCTGCCGAGATCACAGAGATGACTGAGCCCGTGTCGAGCAGGCCCAGCACGGGCACCTTGTGCAGCATGACGGGGACGTTCGGCGTCTCGCCGACGAGCTTGTGGGGCCTCTTGCCCTCCAGCTGAGCCATGGCCGCGTCGTCGGCCGACTCGCTCTGCTCCTCGTCCTTTGTCACCGCCGTCACTGCTTTGGCTGGCGTACAGCCGGCGTCGTCCTTTGTGCCGTGCGGGCTGGCGGGCTCCTCTGCGTCGTCGTCGTCGTCCGAGTTGTCGGCGCAGATGGCAGCGGAGACGTCGTCATTCGCTGCATTGCCGTGGGAGCTCGCAGAGCTGCTGTTGTCGTCGTCAGGCTCGTCTTCCTCCGCTCGCCAAGTGACTCGTCGTCGAGACGACTGGACGGCGGCAGTGCCTTGCGTGGCACCGGTCGAGCTGGCAGCTCTGGCTCCTCGCGGCGCGCGTCGCGCCCTCGGGTTGCTGGCGTAGTTGGGACAGGCGGGGTCCCACTGCATGTGATCGCCGCCGCAGGAGAAACACTTTTTCAGCGCCGGATCGAACGGGGGCGGCGACCGCGGCGAACCTTGCGACGACCCACGTCCACGACCGCCTCGGCCACGACCGTACGAGGCCGGGCCGCTTCTCTGCTGCGACTGCGACGGAGAGTCGCCACTGCCACCAGGTGAGGCGTACTCACCGCTCATTTTCGGAGTCGTCACGTCTCCAGCCCTTTTGTAGTCTTCGACGAAAGGGCGGGACCGGCCTCGCTGTCGACCGCCTCCTTTTGGACGGAACTTCTCAGAGCGGAAGTCGGCACCAGGCTCTGCCGTGGAGGCAGAAGCGGCGTCGGTCCAGACGTTGGCTCTGATGCGCTCGTGCTGCTCGAACGTGTAGGCAGCCGTCGTGTAGGCGTCGAGCGTCGTGTCTTTGGCCGTTTGGAGAACGTAACTGCGCATTTTAGGTGGCAGCGCGGTCAAGAACTCGTTGCCCATCATCACCTGCATGGGACGAGTGTGGCTGTCGCCGGGCGTCGTGTAGACGTGTGCGTGCCGAACTTTGCTCGCGATGTCGGCGATCGTCATCGTTGCCGCGTTGTACGACAAGAAATGCAGCTCGTGCATCTTGTCTTCGATGCTGACTTTCTCGATCAGCCACATGGCGTGGAGGTAGATCAGCGCCTCCAGCGTCGCCGTCACGAACTTGCTCTGGAGCTCTCGGAAGTGCGTGCGCGTGGGAACGTCGAGGAAGCGGTAGAGCTGGTTGGCCCACTGCTTCGGCGGCGTGTTCTGGTCGAGGAGCCAGTACTTGAACGTGTCGACGAAGGACGCGAAGCCCTCGGGCGTCATGCCTGCCGCGCCGGCCGTCATCGAGTACGTCGGCGGCGTGGGCGGCTTGCGCGCGCACGAGTAGCCCTCTTCCGGGAAGAAGCCGAGGCTCTCGCGGTACGAGTTCAAGTACTGCGTCGTCTCCGTGACGAACAGCGCCTGGTAGATCTTGTGGTTGCGCGCCGTCTTCGAGATCGGCCGGTTCGACACCTCGGGACTCCAGACAAGGTTCATGTAGTCGCTGCGCTCCTTGTCCTTCTTCGTCGGAATGCCCAGTGGCGTCCACTGGCGGAGCGAGAACACGACCTGCTGGTACGTGTGGCCGTATTTGTTGACGAGCGAGCCGTCGGGCAACTGCAGCGAGTAGTCGCAGCCCTGAGCGGCGGCTGCTGTGACGACAGCAGCTTCTATCGTTCTGTAGTGCGTCGAGCACTGGTCAGGGTCGGCCGGCATACTCTGCACGGCGTAGGGCGCGGTCGACGCGCTAACAAACGGCGGCGGTGGCTGCTGCGTAAACCACGCCGTCGTCGGCGTCGAGCCGGCATTCGAGCGACTGGACGCGGCGGCTGCGAGTGGCGGCTGCTGTGCGGCGTAAGCAGCGGCCGTCGGCAAGCTCTGTTCGACTACAGGCGTGTAGCCTCTCGGCGGCGCAGTCCAATGCGCCTGTTCAACGCCCTGGTTGAATGGCGATACGGTAGACGCAGTGGCAGTCGCGTAGTGCTGCCGTTCCTGCGCCTCCAGCTGCTGCTCGGACGCCATCGGCGGCGCGGCGATCTGGACTCGCTTCTTCGTGCCAGCGAGAGCTACCAGTGGTCGAGCGTACTGCGTCGTCGGGTGCAGCTGCGCTTCCGCGTCTACGTTGGTCGCCGAGGAGGCGAGACGGACGTTGGCTGCGTCCGGTTGCGCTAGCGAGTGGGGCAACGAGGCGGCCAGCGACGGGGCTCTGCGAAGCTGAGTGGGCGGCGTCGGCCGCTGCCCGCGCTTGACCCTCTGCTCCCATTCGACGAGCATGCGCTCCTGCGACCGAATCTGCTGCGACGCGTCGTCGAGTTGTTTGGCCTGGTTTACAATACAAGCCCCGCGACAACGCTGGCGTAGTCCTGGCGCAGCTGCTCGACCGTCAGCTGACTCGTGTGGCGCAGCGCGGACTGATAGGCGTGCGGCTCGACAGTTTCGACGTCGTCGGGCACGTGCAGCTCGGGCATGCCTCCGTCAGTCGCGCTTGGAACGTTGTCGCCGCCCTCGTGGGCGTCAGCGAAGTCGTTCTCGTCGTCGTCATCTTCGTCGCGGCGCAAAGCCGTCTGCTGCTGCTCGTGCGCTGTTATCGCGCTGCGTTCGTCGTCGCTTAGACTGCCGGCGTCAATCAATGTCCGCGTAGGACTCTTCGGGTATTTGACAGAGGCGTCTCTGTCCGCGGCGTCTTTGCGAGCGTTGTACAACTGGCACTCGAAGTGTTGCATGTCGCCGTCGACAGCAAAGCGGTGTTTGCGCACGCAGAGTGCTCGGTTGTAGTCGCGAACGGCGTTTTGCAGCATCGTCAGGGAGGGGAGCGGCAACTTGCCGCTGGCAGCGATGCGCGTGTCGAAGATGATTTTCGCGGCGCTCTTACGGTAGAGCTCAATGTCGGCGGCTACGACAAGCGACAAGGTGCCGGATGGTCGACGGGCGAGTAGCCCTTGCAAGATGAACGCGTCCGGGACGACGTTGCGCGAGTGCAGTTCGACCTCCGTCTGCACGTTCTCGCAGGCGGCGATGACCTCGTCCGGCAGCAGCTCGTACTCCTTCACGTACTCGTACGAGGTGCGCACGTAGTCGCCGAGCTTGTAGTAGCGGCCGTCGACGCGAAGCTGCGCGTTCTCTATCTCTGCCGAATCGATGCCGAACTCGACTCGGGACGGCGCCGTTGCGCCGGCTGCGGTGGCGTTCTCGGACGCCATGCTACTGGTCGCGGAGACCGTGTCTCTCAGCGACACCTGCTTCTGCCGCGTGGCAGTCGAAGTCGGCAGCTGCGCTGTCGACGTGCGTGCACTTGCACTGGGGCGCGTCGCCCCTTCGTCTACTGGAAGGCAGAAGACGCCGACCGTCGTTGTCGGTCGCTTCTGCTGCTGCTTCTGCCGCGCCGTATGCGGCAGTCGAAGCCAAACGGTCGGCCGGGCCGGACCGTCGGCAGCGTAGACGAAGTTGGACGTTTAGTCCAGCAGTACAAGGACGAGTAGTCCTGCGTCAGCCTCGCGATCGGAGTGCCTGGCGCTCTTGGTATGAAGTGGTCTGCAGCGTGCAACGGACGAGCGGCAAGAGCTACGATCGCTTCAAGGCGCAGGTGTTGCAAGGCTGGCGTTGTCGGCTACTCGTCGGTTCGGGTGTGTCACGTCGTTGACTTCAAGCCTCCAACGCACTCTCTCACTTGCGGACGGTATCAACGCAAGGCCGGGACAGAGAGAGAGGAGGAAACGCAAAACACTAAAAACTAAGACTCAAAGCCGCGAAAATCATGAAGACTGAGCAGCCGGCCAAAAGAGCGTCGAGAGTGGGGGACGGAGGCCGGCGCGAGAAATAACGAACGCATATGCAAATAGTAAAACATCGCAACATCGATAATTTGCATATTGTAGTTCAACGACAACAACTACCGTACTCAAACATCACATCGCCTCAAGTGGGGCGGTGAAGAGGTGGGGAGGACGAATCAACGATTCTGCTCTCTGATCTTTGATTCAAAGGTTTCCTATTCGAAACCCTCTGGTGACACACATTTTGCAGCACGAGTCCCCTGGAGTATGGACAAGAAGCGAGCGCCTCCAAGAATATCATTTCGGTGCGCAGCTCGCACCTGCCTCTCCCAAGGAGTGTCTGCCTCCGGTGAATGGAAAATGGTGCACCTAAAAAGAGTTTTCCTTTTCTTGTCGTTGATAGGGAATACCCTTTCCAGGTGTCACCAGGTGTCCCGATTCCGGGTGTCACCGGAGGCAGACCCTCTTTGGGAGGGGCAGTGGAGAGATGCACACCGAAATGAGAAGATTCTTTGCTTAGACTGCCTTATGCCAGTGCTCAGGCTTAGGCTTAGGCTTTTGCTTAGGCTTAGGCTTAGGCCTAGGCATGCGCGCACGCATGCACACGCGCATGCACATGCGCTTTTTCTCCGACGCCGACACCCCCACGGACTCTACATCCTGCCTTCGCAACGTCTTCTCGGCTGCCGCTGCTTCTTTGTGCCTGCTAGCTGCAGTTGACGAGGCGGGCGCGGCCGTCCTGTGGGCGAAGTCGTTGAGCGCCGTGGCCTGCTGCTGGCGCCTCTGCTCGGTGTCGTCACGCCGGCGCTCGTGCAGGCTATCGGCGAAGTCGCGCCTCAGGAGGCGCTCGTTGACGCGCACCTCCGCCTCGTCTCTGAGAGCAGGACGGCCAGCGCTCTTCTCGTCTCGCGCTCCTGAACAACTGGTGCGTCACCGCTGGGCCGCAAGCAATAAATCAAGAGCGGCAGGACAGCGTCAGTCACCATGGATGTCGTCGGGGGCGGCAGGTGACGGCGGACGCTTCTCCAAATGTTGCCCAGCATCGGAATCTGTCAGGGATGTGGTCATCCAGCCAAACTGAATGGGCAGATAGTTTTCGAGAGCCCAGGACCTGAAATCCGGCTGGCCATGCATGACGTGTGTGGAACGACGACGTACGACTACTGCCATGTTAGCCATGTTCACTGCACCCGTCATCAGTAGCTATGCAGGGTGGAGGGCGGGGAGGGCTGGCTCCCGATTGAGAACATCCTGAGCTTTTTTGCAACAGGGTACAATACCCTGTTGAAATTCGCCCTCAAAGGGCACAAGGGCACAAGGACAAGGGCACAAGGGTAACTTCTGGTTGTGACGTCACACTCAGTGACGTTGGCGAGACAGTGCTTTTCGTGCCGCGTGTGCTTGTTGAGCCAGCCTGAGCCTAAGCTAAGCCTAAGCTAAGCCTAAGCTAAGCCTAAGCTAAGCCTAAGCTAAGCCTAAGCTAAGCCTAAGCTAAGCCTAAGCTAAGCCTAAGCTAAGCCTAAGCTAAGCCTAAGCTAAGCCTAAGCCTAAGCTAAAACTCAGCTAAGTTTCAGCTAAACCTAAGCTAAGCCTAAACTAAGTCTAAGCTAAGCCCAAGACCAAGTCAGAGCAAAGAATATTATTTCGGTGCGCCCCTCTCTACTGCCCCTACCAAAGAGGGTCTGCCTCTGGTGACACCTGGAAATGTGACACCTGGTGACACCTGGAAAGGGTATTCCCCATTGATATCGACGCTGCCGTTCTAAGAGTGAATTCGATTGATTAAATTGGACTTGTAGCGTTTTCCGTAGTGTCCATATACTGTTGTGTTCTTTGATAAGAACTTTCGCTTTTGATTCCCCTCTATGTACTAGTCAGTCTTCTGCCACACGCGTCAATTGACGATACTTTCGAGAGTAACTACGTTTCCACGTGTGAATTCCCGTTGGGTTGAGGGCTTTCCAATAGGATAAGGGCGCGCACGCGCACTCACCCACTACATTCCACTGCCTACGGATGAGCGTGCCGTTCCCACTTCTTTAGACAACAGCCCCAATGTGAGAGTCGCTTGGGAAGCTCCCGTTTTTTTCTCTCTCGCTGTTGGTGGCGGAAAAAAAAGGATAAAAAGAGCGAAAAAATGGCCGAGTCGGAGTCGAAGGAGGCCGGCGGAGGCGGCGCGGTGGAGGAGCGCGGTGCGGACGCCGCGGCGCCGGCCACCAAAGGCGAGGGCACGCCAGAGGAGTCGTCGACAGGTGGTGAGTGAGTGAGGAGGGATCATTGTACGTGCGTGCGTGCGTCACACTGCCTTGGTCGTCACGGGCAGGAGGAGCGACGACGGCTGCCGGCAAGAAGAAGCAGAAGATGAAGGCGATCGACCTGAACCTCTTCTTGCCCGCCCAGGGCAGTATCGACTGGGCCATGGCCGTCCAGAATCAGCAGGTGTGCTTTGCTTGTTTGTTGTTTGCGTGTGGGCCGCTTCTGTGATCACGTGGGCCTCTCTCTCGGGTCGGGTCACAATCGACCGCTGCTCGTCAGAGATGAGCACTCAGTCAGCCCGATCCTGGGGGGGGGGGGGTTGGCTCCCCAAACGGGCCCTGGAATTGTCACTGCTCGTATGTATGAAGCAGGTGTGCTCGTCGAGACTGCGCGAGCGAGGGGATGACGTACTCCGAGTTAGGGGAGCCAGCCCCCCAGGTTCGGGCTGACTGGGTCTGGCTCTCGTGTCTCACTAGCAGCGGTCGATTGTGTGTGGCGAGAGAGGCCCCCGCGATCACAGAAGCGGCCCACAAACAAACAAAGGTGCTGAACTCCGCCGATGCCATAGGCGAGTCTGCCGAGCGCGCCGCGCGCCGCCCGGGACGAGTACGCGTCGCCAGCGGTGGATGGAGCTCAAGAGCGGGCTCCCGAACCGCAGCGAGGGGGCAGGCCCCCTCCGACGAGGTCCCCTCCGCCCCCTCCGCCCCCTCTGGCCGACGACAGCATTCCCTACGGGCCGCCCTACAAGCTGCGCGTCAGCAACGTCCCCTACGGCGCCGACGGCCAACAAGTGCAGCACTGGATCCAGCAGCAGTGTGGAATCGCGGTTGAGTGTACTGACGCGCTACTGCCCCCCTGTTGACTGGTTAGGTCGGGGGGGGGCACAAAATGCGAAGTGGCCAGTGCCCCCCCCCTCCCGAGCCCACCATTGCGTTGGCTCGTTCGACACGGAACCGGAACACAGCGCGGAAGGCGCGCGCCATACGCAAAACTGAAAATAGCAATGACCGGTTCAGATCGAGAACGTCAGGATGATGCCGGCGACGGAGAGGCCGGGCGCCCACCGGGGCTTCGGCATGGTCTTTCTGCTGCAGCGCGAGGACGTACACGCCGTCTACGGACTCGACGGACAGGTACGTGCGTGCGCGCGTGCGCCACATACACACGCACGCACGAACACGAACGCACGCACAATGGGGTTAAGGGGTAGACTAACAGACTAACAGTCGCACTCGTTTGTGTCTCTGCCCCAGGTGTTTGGCGGGCGGCCGATGCGCTTCTCCCTGGACCGTCCCCGTGAACGAGAGCAGCCGCGGCAGCAGCAGCAACGGCCTCAAGCCCATTACGGCGGTGACGTGAGGCAGTCGCAGCAACAACAGCAGTCACGCGGCGGCTGGCAAGGAGGGGACGTCCGCAACGCGGGCCCCATGCGTCCACCGGCCGGCCCATACGGAAATTATGGTCCGGCAGGGGGGCAGTTCGCGCAGCGGCCCCCCATGCAGGCACAACACAACAACGCCTACCACCAATACCACGGCCAGCAGCCGGCCATGTACCCGCCGGCGAGTCGGTGTTTTTTTCCCTCTTTTTCGGCGCTGCAGCTCGGTCGAACGATTCCGAAACCGGTTCAGATTACGCGCCGGTGAACCATCACCGGCCGCCGCCGCCGCCTGGCCCGCAGCGCGAGGCGTACACGGGCGGGGACGCGCGCTACGCGCACATGGATCAGCCCTATCCCTACGACCAGCGGTACGGGGGCGGCTATGACCACCACCAGCAACAGTCGCCCCAATACGGGCCGCCCTCCGGCCAGCAGCCCTACTACCCCGTCCAGTCGGTGCGCGCTCCCCCCGACCGACAGCAGCAGCAGCGGTCGCGCACCGCCCCCGATGAGGGCGTTCACCACCACCACCAGCAGCACGCGGAGCAGCAGCAGCAGCAGCGCAAGAAGCTGACCCTGGCGCCCAGGACGCTGCCCGTCGACGGCGGTCAGCAGCAGCAAGCGGCGTCGACGACGACGCCGCCAGCGGAAGCGGCGCCCCGCAGCGCTTCCATCTTCGGGGCGGCCAAGCCGGTCGACACCGCCAAGAAGGAGAAGGAGATTGAGGAGAAGCTGGACAAGGAGAAGGTGCACCCCCCCCCCCCCCCTCCCCTGAAGTGCTTGAACAACCACCCGTCTAAAATTTTGAATGCGTCCTTCTCAAATCTCAGTGTCTCTTGGCCGTAAAAACACCGAAATAACGCTATTTAGGCCGTTTGACCAATATGCACCTGTTTCGACGCAATTTTAGTGCAAAATTTTTCATCTGGCACCGACCCGCTTCATCCCCTCTTCCCGCTTTGGGCGAGAACCCCCCCCCCCAACCTGCATTACAGGTATGGTTACAGTACTAGTGGAACCAGGGCGTTTTTAGGAGGAGTTGCATCAGCAGGTGATGGCCGCTCAGCAGAACAAGCACGCGGCGTCGGTGAACGCGTCCCGGCGCGCCTCGAGCCGCACCGTGAGCCAGTCGAGCGTCGGTGCCGACCAGCGGCTGCCGCCCGTCTCCATCGACCGTCAGTACTTGGCGCGTTAGCTTCTCCCGCTAGCTAGGACGCTATTTAGGAGAGGAGTACGCGGGCGCTGGAGACGCGCAGCATCCGCCGCCGCCCCCCGGCCGAGTCACGATCCAGAGACGGCCGGACAACCACCAGCCCGTCCACGAGGACGAGCGACCGGCGGCGCCGCCAGGACAGGAGCCGGCGAAAGAAGCGGCCGTCAACGCGCACGGTGATTCCGTCCTTGACGAAGGCCAGAATGGCGCGACCAGGCCTGCCCGGACGCAGCCGCCCGGCGCTGCGGGTCGCGTGTTCACAAACAGCTCGCGCCACGGTCGAGGCGGCCACCCGCATCGCCACCGCGGCGGGGGCGTACCCAGGGGCAGGGGCCGCGGAGGCCCCCGCATGGCCGGAGGCCCTCCGGAAGGGGTTCTTCGGAGTCGGGGTGAGCGCGCGCTCGCGCGAGTCGGTGGCTCGGCTCTCTCGGCTGACGGCTTCGCATTTTTGCCCGCCCAGAGTCGGACTCGCGTCAGCGCGCCGGTAGAGACGGAGGCGAGACTGGCGCCCCCGAGCCGCCGCCGCTGCAACGGCAACCGCCTCACGCGCGCCACGTCGAAGAGACGACGACGACGCCGACAGCGCCCGAAAACGGCGCCGACGCCGACCCTGCCGACCGCGTGCCGCCGCCGCCGCCGCCGGCAGTCTCCGAGAAGACGTCGGAGGAGGCGTCGTCGTCACCGGCGGCGCCAGCGCCAGCCAGCGCCGAGGCCGCCGCTCCCAAGAAGGCGAAAGAGAAGCGCAAGAAGACGAAGCCCGTGAGTGCGCCTTGACCGCCTTTGCTGGGCGAGCGGGCGCCTCGCTTGCAGCCGCCACGGCAGCAGCAGCAGCAGCAGCGGAAGCGCGCCGACGACTCGGACGACGGGCCAGTCTTCGAGTCGGCCAACCCCTACAACCTGCTGGCCCTGGACGACAGCGGCGACGCCTAGACTGCTGCCCTAGGCTCCTGTCGACGGGGGGAACTTGCGTCTTGCGGGTGTCGTCGTGCGAATACTGTACATGATGATGATGATGATGAGAATGCGACGCGTGTGTCGACGTCGTCGTCAGCTCTTGAGGAGTGTACAGCGATAGGGGCCATGATTAGGGGAGTCGGTGTTGTCCCTAGCCTCCTGCCGACTGCACTTGTCTGTCTTTGTCTTGTCGCCCACTCGCCCTTTGCCCCGTGGCGAGTAGGTAGCGGTACGGCTCTCGCGTCGTCGTCGTCGTCGTCCATCTCTTCAATACTCGTCGCCGCCCGCGTAGTCGATTCATGTCGATGAATTGTTGTTCGAATTTTACTTGTTTGGCCTTTGGTCGACGACGCTTTGTCGAGGAGGAGACTATAGTGTGCCGACGCCGTCGAACCGTTGTCACAGCGCCCCCTCAGCGCCTCCCGGCGTACTGAGGGGGGGGGGGGGTGCGCGTGTGAATTGAGCGCAGTTTCGGTGCGTCCCTTACAGCTGTGGGGCGACGGAGTGAGTCCGACGCTTTTTGGCGACGCCTCCCCCTTTTAGTTAGTCGTCGTCGCCGCTTTCGGTCCCTCCCGGGACGACAGGCGTCCGTGCAACGGCCCGAGGCGGCCCACAACTCGGCCAAACGTACTGTCGCGTGTGGCGCGCCGACTGCGGATTGTTGGCTGTCGTCCCCTTTTGAGTGATCGCCTCGCGCCCGCCGATCGATCTGTCGTCGCCTGCCGACGAAGACGCGCGTGCCGTGGCGTCCACTCCCACCGCGGCCGCCTCGTTTAATCCCCTCCCGCCTGTCGGCGCCGTCGGCCCCTTGCAGTCGGATCGAGTCGTGTTGACACACAGACGCATACACACACGACGTCGTGGAAACGAGCGGCATCGGCGGAAACGTCCCCTACGAATGCTGGCCGTTCGACGCAGCGGCGAAGGCGGGCGACGGCACAGGAGTGTTGTACGTACAGAGCGCGCTGTCATTTGGGAGACGTCATTGAGAAGCGCGTGCCTTGCGCGCTCTGACGACGCTCCTCGCTCCCCCTGCTACCACAGCGAACAAACCGTGTCGGCGTCTGTCGCCCTCGCCCGCCGTGGGCGCATGCCGCGCAAGTCTCGACCCTCCCCTGCCTCTCGCCCTCGCTCCCTCGGCGTTGCGCAATCGCGAGAAACTGAAAGACGCCATTCATCCGTCCGCCGTCCCACCGCGGTTCGGTCGAGACGTTGGCGCAATATTCGACGTATCGACGCGCCACTTGCTTAGAGCTCGGTCGGCATTTCGATTCTTGGAATCTGTGACCGCCGTGGGTGGGTGGGGGTTTGCACAGCTGTTCTCCAAGGGTTGGCACTTTCATGAGACGCGCGTGCCGACCGCGTGTGTGTGCTCCTGCGCGCCAGCAGCGCTTGTAGAGTGAAGCTCGCCGCGCCGACGGCGAAGCGACGACGACGACGACCTGTTTGCGGTGCGCTCGCTGTGACGGCGACGTCGACGCCGCTACGCCCACCACCTAGATTAGGCCGAATGACGTTCGGCAGAAGAACGGCCCGCCCGCTCCAAGGAGCCACGAACGAACGCCGCCAGTAGCGCTGCTTTGGCGGCGCCCTCCTCCTCCCCGTGTCGACTCTGTTGCAGGGGGCAGGGGGGCGCTATGATTCTCTCATCCGCTGCGCTTTGCTCTATGTAATTCGATGCCCGGCGTTCCTTCCCGCAGCGCACGCTCTCAACTCGTTCAATAGGTAACCACAGCGCTGCTCCTTTTGTCCGCCTCCCAACAAGCGCTCTATCTAGCCGTGCACTTTTGTCGAGTTTTGCGTCGTTATCGGATGCGCAATTCCACACACCGCTGAGCTGAGGATAGGTACACACTTCAAAGCGCTGAGATACATAGGTTAGGATAGGTACGTATAGGGCTCCAAAAAAATGTCGCAGCGACTGCAGTCCTTGTGTAACTAACTGTGAGTGTCGTCATGTTATGTTGCTGTGCGTTCGCGCGTGCGTCTTACGCAAGTTACGCTATCTCCTGTCGTACCCCGTCCACAGTTAAAGTTACCCATCTTGTTATGAGTCAGTGCTGTGTGTGTGTGTGTTGTGTTGAGTGGAAGTGCAATGTAGGAGCCAGGAGAGTGTGGCGGTCTCGCCCACGCGTTTTAGTCATGGTGAAGCCTGCTCTGTGTGTCTTGGTAAGGTTGTGTGGCATAAAGTTATTTATAATACTAATTATTGTATCTTTAACATATTCCTTTTTCTACTCACAGCATTAAAATTTTTTTTTTAAAAATTTTTTTATGTTTTTTAAAATTTTTTTTTTAATTGTGCAACCCTGCCCACGCGCGTATCGATTGATGTGTCCGCGTTGTGATCATCCATCCAAAACAAAGTGTCGTCTACATTATGCAACACAAGAAGAACACATTCGCTTGTCTTCCTCGCGAAAACGCCGCCGTGAGGCGGGCGCGGGGGGGGGGGGGCGCGTGCTTGAGACGCCCTCGTTCGTTGTCCGCTCGGCGGAACAGTGGCTTGCGGACCGGCCGGGCAGGGAGGACCCTGTGTTGTCCGCGTTGGTGGGTCAGACCGCTTGTGCTGTTTGCATTGGAGGGGCGAGGTCCAGCCAACCAGCCTCCCTCCCTCCCTCTCTCCTTTCCTAGGCCCTCCCTCCCTCCCTCCTCGCGCGACCACCTACCTCCCTTGCACTGACGCGCCGCCGCGCCCCAGGAATGGAATGGAGCGATATATTTGTCTCTAGACCCCCGCTAATACGCGTGTCGTAAAAAAGCGGAGAGGTGGCTACAAACCCAGAGCGCAACATCTGCCCTCTGCACGTTTTTGCATCGACTAGGCAGTTTTACAATCTGCCGTATAGTTGTTTATATGTGACTAGACCGGTGAGTGGGTAGTAGCTTTTCTGTTGCGAAGGGGGAGAATTCCATCCATAATTATGTCGCCAAAATGACACTCCTCTAGTTAGGAAAATCCTGTTTTCGCTTCGCTCTCGCGCATGCGAGGGAGAGACAAATGTTGCCATTAGCGAGCCGCGAGCAGCGGCGGCCCCACTAATTAGGCTTTTAAACGAAGCCGGCACTGGCGGATCCAGAAAAAAAATTCGGAGGGGGGAGGAATCTTGCAGAAGGGAGGACCCTGTTGAACTGTTTGGATGTTGGGCCATTTTGGCAGTGGTTTGGACACCTCATCGGTCCATTTTCGACGATTAACGAATATAAACGGCGCCGCAGGCGAAAATTTTTCTGTTTTCGACAACCTACAAGCAATTTTATGCTGAAAACTAGGCCCACTAGGCGTGTTTCTTCTCCCACCCCCTATCCTTTTCCCCCTTACATTTGCGATTTCGGGAGGGGGAATTCCCCCTTTCCCCCACCCCTGGATCCGCCAGTGGAAGCCGGTTGAGTTGGTCGTCACGCTTTCTCCACACACCGCCCTACGGTAATAGAGAGCGTTGGATTTACGTGTGTGCCTGTCGTGCGCGTGCGTGCGTGCGCGTGTCTGCATTGTGTCGGCTTGGTCGCTTGGCCTGTGTCGGTGTGGTGCGTGCGTGCGTGTAGTTGTCGTTCTCCTCCCTCCATCCGCCTTCTGGGCCGTCGTCGTCGATGCCTGCGCCCGCGGCGGCGGCGGCGGCGGCGGCAGCGCCAGCCAGTCAGCTGTGCGCCCCCCCCCCCCCTCCCTTCAGTCAGTGTGCCCGCCTGCCTACAGAGTCGCACGTGTGTGCGGTTGGGCGGTCGGAGCGAGCCCTTTTCCAGTGTAGAGGCAAGGCATGCGGCGGCCCACTGGCGGGGGTGTAGAAAACGACATTGTCGTCGTGTCCTTTCCTCTTCGCGCGTGAAGCCCGCTTTGACAGCTGCTCGCCGGCCGAGGAGCATGATGCCCTGATGCCCCCCCCCACCTGCCTTGCCGTAGAGAGCGCATAATAATCGTCGAGTCGTCTATTGTAGGTGCTTTTGAGTGCGCCGACCCCTCGCTCACGCAGCGCGCATTGTGTTGCCTTGTGTGGCTATTCCCGAAGTCTCCTTGTGTGGAAGTCAACGCTCTCTCTCTCTCTCTCGCTTTTGATCGCAATGATTTGCACTTCGTTTGTCGTTTATCGCGTCAGCAGCAGCATATACGTACGTACAAGGGATTCTCCACTAGGACGAGTTGTGTGTAAGGCGGGAAAGACGCGCGCATACACACAGTACAGTCGAGCGCGCGCGCACACTGCCGTCTCGGTTTAGGCGCCGTTAGGTGGTCGCGGCGTGGCGCGGCCGCTCGCTGTCTTTTCTCCACCACACCAACACAGGCCCCCCCCCCCCCCCCCCCGTTGTGTCGCGAAATTGCCGCACCGCAGCCGCCGGTCGACGCGCGCGCGCGCGCCGCGAGAAGTCTTCTTCTCTGCAGCGGCGGCTTGCGTGGTGACGACGTTCTCTGTTTTCTGCTGCCGCGCTCTCGACACTGACTTTGGCGCTTATCAGCCTGCTCGGCTCAATTCAGGAGAAACAACACACGCGGTCCACACGGGTATACGGTGCCGCGCCGGCTCAGCCGACAACGAGGATGCGCTGTGGTGACTGCGTCTGCAGCGCTGTTGCTGTCGACGGCCGGCGGTGCTGCTGCCGCTGCTGACACCTCGCAGCGAGATGGCCGACGCGACGGAGACGGGCGGCCTGAGCATCCGGGAGCTGATGCGGAACGCGCTGGGCGACTTCGAGCAGGCGGCGCCGATGCTGTCGCAGCAGCACCGGCACCAGGCGCAGCACCTCTTCGAGTCGCCCTGCCGACCCACCTCCGTGCCGCTGCCCGTCCTCGACGCGCACGAGGTGCGCGTCGGCAGGCGCTCGGCAGGGCACCATGTCCATGCGGTTGTTGCAGAAGGCGCCGTCGGCTCGAGCGGCGGCCGGCAGGAGCGACAGGCACGCCAACTGTACGGGTGAGACTGCGGGCCGGTCGACGAGCAGCAAGTCGCGCAAGCGCTCCTCCGACAGTCTCAAGCTGCCGGCGGCGTCGACATCGGTGTGTCCCCCTGAGGGCCTGTCCGTCGGCAGGCACGACGACTTTGACTGCCTGCCTCTTGCAGCAAGTGCCTCCTGCTCGCACGGCGGCGGCGGCGACGCGAGACGGGGACGGCAGCGGTGGCTTCACTTTCGACAAGTCCACGCGCAAGCACCTTCTGTCGGTGTCGACGCAGAAAGCTGTACAGGTCCGTCCGTCATTCTCTGCGGTTGACGACCGGCTCAGTGTGGTGTCGGTCGAAAACAGGGTGGCTCGAAAACTAGCTAACACGGCACGAGTTGTCGGCAGCCTGCGTCCGCCTCTGTGGTCGGCCTTGTCAGGCAGGCGTTGGTCCTCGCACAATCGCGGGTGGTGCAACAGCCATCGAGTTCTCGTGGCTGCGCCATGTCGGCAGCAAAGTTCTCTGCTCGCTTGTTCGACATGAGCAGTTGGCGGGGCGGTTGTTGGTTTCTGAATCGTCTAGCCGCCATGGCTTGCTGCAGTTTTCTTGTAGTCGGCTATTGTCGTCGTCCTCACTGCTTTGACCGAATAACAGTGCCCGTGACCGCGCGAACACACGAAGCGCAAGCACGAACAAATGTCGATGCCGACGAATTCGTCTTTCAGTATATGCGCAACCTGGTCGACTCACCGCTTAGCGGAATCGCCGACTGCGCTTTCGCGTTTCCAATAGTCGACGGCGTCGCCGCGACGTCCACTCAACGCGCCCAGGTCGGTCAGCCTAATGAAAACCGGTTTGCATGCGAGTGCAAACCAGTTTATCGTCCGTCGTCGCAGGGCGAAGGAGGAAGCGATGACGATCGGTTTCGGAGAAAAAAATCGACCAGTATTGGTGCTGAGGAGCGCTCTCCTGCCGAGGGTCGAGCGGCAGCGACCGGCGCGGCCTCTCCGTCCTCTGCCGGCTCGTCGTCCATCGCTCAGAGGGCCGCGCCGGCATGGATGGCGCCTCAGACGCCGTCGACCGTCGCCAGCGACGACCCCTGGGACCTGGCCGAGCTGCTCGACGTCGGCAGCGGCACGGCGCAGCCGAGTGAGGGAGGCGGCAGCTCGCAGGAGTCGTCGGCCGCCAGCTCCCAGCGCTCCACGGCCGCCGGCCGGTCGCAGCAGGGAGGAGGGGGAGCCTCGGCCAGTACCGGTTGCTCGCGGGCGTCCGACGCCGACGACGACGCGGCCGAGCGGGCCCGTCGCAAGGCGGAGAAGGAGCGCCGTCGGCAGGAGAAGCGCGCGCGCAAGGAGGAGAAGAAGCGACTCAAGGCCGAGGCCAAGGAGAGAGAGAAGAAGATGGAGCGCGTCGTCGACGAGACGGCTTCGGCGGGGGCCGCCGCCGGCGCCGCCTCGCCCCCCAAGAAGAAGTCGCGCCTGCTGAACAAGAGCGCCTCGAACATCGTCGAGGAGTCACGGAGTCTGTCGCCCCTGCTCTCGCCCATCCACCAGATCAGCTTCCCCCCTTTCTGCTACGTCGACGGCAGGCCGTCGCTCAAGTGCCGGCTCGACCTCAACAAGGTCGACGCCTCGAAACGGCAGGCGTTGTTGCTCCGGTGTGCAGCCTCTGCCGACAGACAACAGCCGGTCGCGCCCACTCTCAGCGCCGAGAGCCGCAATCCCCCAAGTCAGGACTCTGTCGAGCGACCCAAGAAGCCGAAGAAGGGAGGCGGCGGCAAGCCGCGCCATCGCAAGCACGAGGAACTGACGTCGGCGCCGACGCCGACGACGGAGGCGCTCGAGCCGCCGCCCCAGTTGCGTCGAAAGTCGCCGAAATTCTCGCCGACTCCGTCTCCGCAGCCGTCGGAGGCGCCGGTCGGCGACGACGAGGAGGAGGAGGAGCCCATTCCGCCGCCGCCGCCGCTGGCGCCCGCCGTCCCTCTGGAGAACCCCTTCAGCGCGGCCAACCGCCGCGTGGCCGCGGCGCGACACGAGAAGACGGCGAAGCGCGTCGCCGTCGTCAATCCCAGCGTCTCGGAATCGTCGGCCAAACGGCTCAAGGCCGAGGAGGTGGGCGCCGGTTTCGAGTCGTCGCCCTTCCTGGTCTCGACGTCAGTTGCTCATTCAGTGTCGTCAGTCGGCCGAAGCCGAGCTCGAGACGGCGAGCGGTGGTCAGCAGCAGCAGCAGCAGCAGGAGGAGCCGGAGCAGGCGCCCCGGACGCCGCTGGGCGGCCTCGACGAGGACCTGAAGCCGCCGCAGCCGGTCAAGGTCGACCTGAACGCCGACCAGAACTACTACCAGACGACCAAGGCGCGCCCTCTGAAGAAGGAGGCGGACAAGCTGCACGACAAGCTGCGGCGAGCGCTCCTCTACCTGGAGTCCGTCGCCTATTTCTGCCTGTCGATTCGCCACCTCGAGCGGATGAGCGGCGGCTCCACCGGCCGGCCCAGCTCGCTGACCGAGCAGGTCACCCGCTCCGAGAAGATGCTCAAGGACACGTTGGCCCTGCTGACGTCAGTCTGGCGGTGGCTTCTCGACGCTTTGATCGATTACGGAGGTCGAAATCGCTTCAGGCAGACGCTGGGCCGTTACTGCGGCACTCCGGAGGGCGACCTGACCGAGATGGGTCGGCAGCTGCGCAGCCGCATCCAGGGCCTGTACGAGCTGTGCCGGGCGACGCTGCTCTTCCGACTCTACCACTCGCGGCAGGACGCGCTGTCCGCGCAGCTGGCCGAGATGGAGAAACTGTCAGCGTTCGCGTCCTCCAACCACTCGTCGCCGCGCGCCCAGAGCGCCGGCGGGGGCAAGGCGGCGCCGCTCGACACGAGACGTGCCGGGGTCGTCTCGCCGCCCGCGGGCGGCGGCGGTGGAGCGCGGGAGCTGGAGGCGACGCTGCAGCGCCAGGCGACACTGGTCCGCTACGTCGTGGAGGCGCACCGGGCCTGGGACGACCTGAAGGAGATTCGCGCCTCCGGCGACCGTCTAGACCAAGGTGCGTCTGCCGCTGCTGCCTGCGCGCCTCCTGCCATGTCGACACCTAGAGTCGGTGTTTTCAGAGTTCTTCAGCCACCTGGACGCGCTCTGCGGCCGACTGGACATGACGAGCGAGCTGGGCGAGCTGAGCGTCTACCTGCTGACCGGCGTCAAGTGGCTGCGCGCCATCGCGTCCTAGTCCCAATCCTGTCCTCCTTTTTGCGCACCACGCACCTCCCACCCACGCACCCAGTCCAAAAAAAAACCCTCGTTCACTGGTCGCTCTCGTCAGTTGGTCGTGTCCGTCCATCCAATCATTTGTATACATGTGTTGTATGTTCATAGTGACCTGACCACACTCTCTCTCTTTGCAAGTCTTGTTGTTGTTGGCCCACGCTGGCACATGTGTTCGTTCTCCGGAGTCGACAATTGTCTTTAGGCAGAAGGGGGCAGCGCGCACGCACGAGTGGCCGGTGCTGCTAGGACGCGGCCTCTAGGCGTTTTTTTCTTTTTGTCGGCACCGCTCTCTCCAGATATTATTTGTCGGGCCGCCGCCGCCCCCAGCGCGCTCGCAGCCTTCCAGAGGCCTTGACGCAGCCCCCCTCCCGGCACTCATTCGGGAGACTCGACGGTTTTTGTGCGCCATCCCCCCACCCACTCGGATTTTTCTCGCGCTCTCACGTGCCCCCCCAACAACCGGTTGTGAACCAGCACATCTACACTCTCTGTTCGGCCCAGACATCGTTCGATCCGCTGTTATATTCGACGCATAAACTGTGCAGATCGCTGTTCCGACACGCCAATTTCCGTTGGTCACTGCACGGTCTGCCGGTCCGCCTGCTGCAGCTCCTTTACGCCCACTCTCAAGCGGTCGACGCGTCGGCAGCTGAAGGAGGCCAACTTTTCTGTCGACTCCGTCGTCATGAGTCTCGTGAGCACTCACGCTTCGAGCAAGGCGTGACGGGTGCTGGAGCAGGTCTGAGGCTGACGCGCCCGGTCGGCAGCGGTCGTCGACTTGCGCTTGCCCAGCTCGGTCACGTTCTTCTTTGCCTGGAGGACGCGCTCGGACTGCAGGCGCAACCACCCCGCCGGAGCAAGCGTAAGGAGAGCCATCCCTCCAGGATGGGCCTGACCTGACTGGGTTTCGTCTCTCACTAGCAGCGGTCAATTTAGAGTGACCAGAGAGAGGCCCCCTCGATCAGAGAAGCGGCCCACACACAAACAAAACCGACGCAAGCGAGAGTACACTGACCGTCGTGAGGCGCCGGTCGAGGTCGCTGAGTCGCGCTTGCGCGCCGTCGAAAGCGTCGAGCAGACGACGCTCCTCGGCGCTCAGTGGGCCAGCGGTGGCGCCCACGCGGTCCGACAGCTGAACGAAGCGCGCGCGCGCGTGGCCGTCTTCTCGCCGAATGCCGACGAGAAGAGCGAGTTGCGGCTTCGTCTCCACACGCTCTGAGACCCCCCCCCCCGCCAGGAACCACATGGGTAAGGGATGAACGCTCTCATTTCCCCGCCGACGCGTAGGGGTACCTCGCCCACAAGCCCTCGCCGGTGTTGTGACACGGCCCCCCCCCCCGCCCCGCCCAATGCTCGATTCTTTACGGCAATCCTCCTGTGGCGCTCCGTCAAAACTGCAGTTCAAAATCGAGCCGACCCTGGAGAGACGAGCGCCTAGACGCTGCTGAGCGGCGTCGACGTCGACAACCCTCTGCTCGAGCGCCAGCAGACGTGCGGAGGCGTCGTGTCGTCGCTGCTCGAGCGCCAGCAGCTGCCGGGCCTGCGAGACGCGCTCCCCGGCCAGCCGCTTCACCCTCAAAGGATGAGCTCGATCGTAGTCGTAACAAGACGGCAGGCCAATCGAACGGTGAACTGGGGAGCCAGCAATCTCCCAGGATCGGGCTGACTGGCTCTCATCTCTCACAAGCAGCGGTCGATTGTGACCAGAGAGAGGTCCAGGCGATCATAGAAGCGGCCCACACACGAACAAGCAAAGAAACGCACGCCGCATCGACGCAGCCCTTGGCCTCCGTGAGCCGCGCGACGTACTCGGAGCGGAGGACGCGCAGCGCGCCGGCAGCCTCGTCGGCCGACGCCGTCGACAGCGCCGCGCCCCTCCTGAAGTCGGCCACTTGGGACACTGCTGGCTGACAACTTAGCAGAAAAAGAAACGCACCAAAATGGCGCCCTTTAGACCCCATTTCGGCCCCGTGTCACCAAGAAGTACCTATTTAGGCGCTATTTTGCCCATTTATTTCGGGCTTTTGCCCTTCCGGATTCTAGACCCCTCCTCCTGCCCCCCCCCCCCCCCTGTAGGCCGAGACAGACCCTACCCGACGACGACGGGCTGCGACACGCGTCGTTGCAGCAGCCGCCGCACGTGGTCGAGGAGGAGGTCTGCTTCCGCTTCCGGTTCTTCCGCCGACTTGTCGACAGGCGTCGCGGCGGGCGTCCGCAGGAGTCTGCGAGAGAGGAGGACGCCCGTCCAGCAAGAGGCAGCGTATGGCCTAGTGGTAGAGGAATGGGCCTCTTGCGAGCACCGGTCCCGGGTTCGATTCTCGACGGATCCACTAGATCGAGGACTTTGCTTTCGATGGATTTTCTCGTGCTGTCGGTGCCCTAGAGTACAGATGGCGTTCTTCCGAATGTCTTTGGCTAGTTACGCGGCTCTAGACGGGAAGGCGTCATGGAGATGGGTGTGCTATACACGGGCCGTTGATGGCCTCCTAGCGTTGCCCCTGATCCAACCACAACAACGACAGCGCCGACGCACGCTCGCCAGCCGGAGAGGATATAGGCGCAGCTGCCAGAGCCCAGGACCGCATAGACGGGCCCTGCCGGCCCCTCCGTCGACAGGAGGGCGAAGACCGACAGGAAACCCTGGCGCGAGTGCGCGCACCGCTCCACCGCCGTGCGCCCTGTCGTCTCGGCCAGCGCCAGAGCCGCCATCAGGTCCGTCACGTCGAGCGCGTACAGCTCCGTGCCGTAGGCGCAGAACAGCCGAGTGGCCAGCCCCTCCACGCCTGAGGAAGGAAGGAGAATAATGTCAATATGATGACGCCATCCTCAGGCCCTCGACTACGCTTGTCACTAACCGGTAAAAAATCGCGGACCCAGCCCGCTAGTTGTCGGAGAAGCGGCGGGGAGGCGGATCTTTTCGCAAACGTGCAGGGCCCGCGGCTGCTGCCGCGCTCCGCCCGACTCGGTTGCATTCTGGAACCGTCGCTGCAGCTGCAGGGATGGACCCACTGACACCAGAGCATGGGGGAGAGGGTTGTTGTTGTTGGATTAGGGGGATGCGCTAGGAGGCCATCAATGGCCCATACAGCGTACCCATCTCCATGCCGCCTAAATAGCCAAAGACATTCGGAAGAACGCCATCTGTAATCTAGGGCAGCGACCGCACGAGAAACTCCATGGATAGGGAGAGGGGCCGAGGGTACCCGGTCCGCCTGCAGGTCGACGAGCACGTAGACGTGACCCTCTAGCGTCGAGCAGAGCAGCAGTCGGTGCGAGCCCGCCACCGCCCCACCGACGGAAGGCAGTCCGCAGTCGGCGCCCTCGACCACCGACAGCTCGTGGAACGTCTCCACGCCGCTCTCGGCCAGCTCCAGCGGCGTCAGCCGCTCCTCCATCACGAACACTCTGCAATGTCAGCAGAGGCAGGAGCATCATAGGCGCCCTTGGAAATTGGGCCAGGGGTGTCGGCAAGGGAGCTGCGAAATCCAAGCGAGGGGGGGGGGAGGCAGAGGACTCGCCTTCTAGAGACGTCGAGCGTCGCCCGATGCACCTCTCCGCTGGAAGACAGCGCGAACACAGCCGCGCGACCGCCCGACCAGGGGCCGCCGCCAAGGGCGATGGATACTAAACGGAGGGTGTCTGGTGTGCCAGACCGACTTTGTTTGTTCGTTTGTTTGTGTGTGGGCCGCTTCTATGATCGCGGGCGCTTCTCTCTGGTCACAATCGACCGCTGTCTAGTGAGAGATGAGCACCCAGTCAGCCCGATCCTGGGGGGGGGGGGGCTGGCTCCGATTCGTAGACGGCGCCACGCAACACGCACCGATGCGATCGCGACACCCGAAGGCGGCGGCCGCCTCGTCGGCGACACCCGAGTCGGAGTCGTCGTCGGAAGAGGAGCGGTCGACGCTGTCGACCGTCAGACGCAGCAGCGGCTCCGCCGGCGCGCCCGAGTCGTAGACGCTGAACGACAACTCGTCAACAACTAGTTTTTGAACAACTCCAAGCAAGCGGCGACAGGATAGTAGTGTCTCGCGAAATTTCAACCGCTACCCGATCGTGTTGTCGGAGAAGAGCGCGAGCGCGTGCACGGAATCGGGATGCCAGCAGCAGTTGAGACAGCGCAGTCGGCCGCTAGTCGAAAAGCGGCGCCAGTCCAGCAAAGTCGATCTAGACGCGGCGCGCGACGGTCCACAGAACGCCGACAGGCATGGCTAGTGGCAGAGAATCCGCCTCTCTTGCCGGCACGGTCCCGGGTTCGATTCTTGATGGATCCACTAGATCGAGCACTTCCCGCTCAATGGAGTTTCTCGTGCCGTCGCTACGCTAGATTACAGATGGCGTTCTTCCGAAGGTCTTTGGCTAATTATGCGGCTCTAGACGGGAAGGCGTCATGGCTATGGAGCCATTGACGGCCTCCTAGCGTCACCCCAAATCCAACAACAACAGCAGACTGGCGGCCACCAGGGAAGGGACCTCGTCAACACGTTCGGCAGGCGCCCTCCGCTGACGACGGCCTCCTTGTTGTTGTTGGACAGTAGCTGCTCCAGTGGCAGCTCGACGACCAGCACTCCGTCCAAGCCGTAGAGCAGTGCGACGGAGGCGCTCTCGTTGCACAGGAGCCAATCGACCGCAAACGGCGGCGCCGTCACCAACGTCAGTTCCGCCACGGCCGTCGCCGGCGTCGAGTTGTCACCGCCGTCGACTAGGATGACGACGAGTCGCAGACGGACGTCGTCCCAAACCAGGAGACACTGCCGCCGGCCGCGCCACTCCGCATGCCTCGCGGAGACGACCAGCCGCGAGCAGCGCGCTCTCGCGCCACCTCGCTCTCCCAGTACGTCCGACAGCAACCGAGAGAGCTCGCGTTGATCAATCTTCATTTGGATTTTTTGTCGAGTTTTTCAAAAAACGTCGAGAGATACGCACCGAGAAAGATACGCATACCAAGAGAAAGACACGCCAATTGAAAAATACGCCTACTGTACGTAGTACCTCCCTGACCATTGAAAGGGACACAAAGGACATGCTGTGTGCCTGCCACTTTACACATGTGCAAGTTCAATGAATGCATTTTTGTCACGATTCCAGTAGGTTTGATTATGCAAAAACGTCTATGTCCACTACTGGAGCGGCTATTTACGTTATCCAACCGTTTGTTACCATCATACAGTAGTTATCAATGATAACGACTGTATGTACAGTACACTGTACTACCGTACACAGAAATGCGTTGCAGGTATGCAAATAACGACGTGCGTTTAAATTTTGCTAAAGGAATGCAAATAACGACGTGCGTTTCAATTTTGCTAAAGGTATGCAAATAACGACGAGCGTTTCAATTTTGCTACGGTCCAAACCTTTACATCTAACACAGTGTGTGTGTCAGTGTACGGTGTGAGGGAAGCGATGGCGTCGCCAGCAGCAGCGCAGCAGCAGCGGTCGTTGGAGCTGCAGAGCGAGTACGCGTTCAAGGTGTCCGACTTCGACGTGCAGCGGGTGACAGCGGACGCGTTCCACGTTCGCCTGCTCCATGGGCCTTTGGGTGCGCCCGAGGCGGCGTCGTCGTCAGCGACGCTGCACCGTCTGCTCGACCTCTACGCCAAGGACGACACGGTGCTGCTGCGCCAGCCCATCTCCTCGCAGTCGGCCGAGACGCCGCGGCCCCTGAGGCGCGCGCTCGCGGCCGCCGACGCGCCCGTCGGCAGCAGGGTGTGCGCGCGCGTCGCCGGCCGCCTGCACCGCTCCTCCGTGACGACGACGGCGGCGACGGTGGAGGTGGAGGGCGAGGAGGAGCGCGTGCGCGTCCGCCTGCTCGACGCGCACGGCGAGCTCGAGCTGCGCGTCGACGACCTCTTCCTCGTCGGCGCCGACCACGCGCTCGGCGCCGCCCTCCGCGACACGGCCGTCCACGCCGACATCCCCTGCCGACTGGGACCGCGCATGCGCCGAGCCTTCGCCTGCACGCCCGCAGCGGAGCGCTTTTGGAAGGGGTGGGGGCTTGAGGAGAGGAGCGTGCCTCTGGAGAGCCGGTACCAACTTTGTTGCTGGATTAGGAGCAACGCTAGGAGGAGACCGTCAACGGCCCATATAGCACACCCATCTCAATGACGCTTTCCCGTGTAGAGCCGCGTAATTAGCCGAAGACATTCGGAAGAACGTCATCTGTAATCTGGGGCAACGACGGCACGAGAAAATGAATTGAGAGAGAAGTCCATGAAGAATCGAACCCAGGACCTTGCGCGCAAGAGGCCGATTCTCTACCACTAGGCCTTACGCCGCCCCGTGCCAATTTGCAGGCTGATTAGCGAGCTCGGCAGCCTCGCGTTTACGGCTGAAGTGTGCGAGCGAGACGACGACGGAACGATTTCGGTTGACAACTGGCGCACCTATCGCTATCCTCAGGTAAGTGCTGCGAATTCCCGTCCTTTGGTCGATTGAAGAAACCGGTTCAGTTTCCCTTTCTCAATGCGGCCACCTTCTTTTCCGACTGCCTCGTCCAGTCGACCGGTTGGGCAGCGCCACTCATTCAGGTTCGGTCTGGCGCTTTGAATGGGTCGGACAGAGTAGGAGGGAGGGCAGACGCGGGGCAGTGTATGGCCTAGTGGTAGAGAATCGGCCTCTTGCGCGCACGGTTCTGGGTTCGATTCTTGATGGAGCCACTAGATTCCCTTTTGATGGATTTTCTCATGCCGTCGCTGTCCTAGATTACAGATGGCGTTCTTCCGAATGTCCTTGGCTATTTCCGCGGCTCTAGACGGGAAGGCGTCTTGGAGATGGGTACGTACATGGGCCATTGACGGCCTCCTAGCGTTGCCCCAAATCCAACAACAACAACAACAACAACAACAACACGGCAGACGCGGTTGTAGGCGGGCGATGTTGTGCCGGCCTTGCTGCTGCAGTGGCCCCGCTGCGCGGAGACGCACTCGCGCGACGGCTGTCTGCAGGTGCAGCTCTGGCCGGAGCTGGCGGCGCGCGTGTCGGCCGCGCTGCGCGAGCCCATGACGCCCGCCTTCCTGCCACAGCTCCGCCTCCGAGCGCCCTACATCGCGCGCGTGAGCTCGCTTTGTTGGGTCGTTTGTGTGTGTGTGGGTGAGGGGGGGGGGGGCGCGCGGCCTCTTTCTGGTCACGCATCTGACCGCTGCTGGTGGGAGATGAGGTCCAGTCAGCCCGATCCTTGGGGGCTGGCTCCCGTGAGCGTGAGCTTGCCAGGCCTCTAGCCGCCGACGGCGGACCGACCGCCGTGCCCTGGCCGCGCTGCAGGTTCCCGGCGTCGACCTGTACCCGGAGGCGAGGACGCGCGGCCTGCACCGCGTCGAGCTGACGCGCGGACGGCGCACGCCGAGCAGCGCCGAGGAGCCTGCCGAGGCGGCGAGGGAGGTGGCGCGCTGGTGGAGGGAGGCGGCGACGACGCGCCGAGTGGCCGTCCGGCTCGTCGACTGCGTGGGCGCGGAGGAGGCGGAGGGCGCGGCGGTGGAGGTGGCCCTGACGCAGCTCTTCCTGGCCGATGCGGCGGCGAGCGAGGCGGACGGTCCGCTGGGCTGCGTGCCGAGCGGCCAGCCGGCGCTCCCGCTCTCCGCGCCCTCCTGCGGCCTCTCCGTCCGTCTCGAGGCGTCGGCGCCGCTGCTGCTCGACCGACTGGCCGCCCACCCACGCTTCGCCCGTCCTCTCGTCCATCTCAGCTTCCTCAGACAGCAGAGCGGCGGACTCTGGCTCTGTCGACCTGCTGACGATGACGACGACTCCTCACCTGTCCTACGAGCCCCCCGACGTAACGTTCAGTAACACAGCCTAACAGCAGCAGTCGTGTGTACTACAAATCCGTAGTAACCCTCACCGGCCTAATTCGCGCCGCTTGTTGTTGTTGTCACTGTTGTTTGCGTCATCGTTGAGCGCGAGTAGCGAATCATGGCGTATACCGCCTAATTATCACCGAGAATTGTTTGCTTGCTCTGTGTGCGGGAGGAGTGGGGGGGGGGGTTGCAAACTGGACGGGAAAGAGTCTTGTGGCCGCTGACCGCACATAAGGTGCACGGTAACTGCTGAACAAGTGGTGTACGGTTCTGCTGTCAGCCCGTGCGCGGGTCGTGCTGTAGGAGCGCCCGTGTCTGTTTTTGGTCGGTGATAGGGATATGTCGAGGAGCGGTCGGTCTCGGCTTTGCTGAGCGCATTTCATTTGCGCTGCTCAGACTTGCGCTGGCGGCGCGAGGCTGTGCGTTAGGCGCTCCTCGGACGAGGACGCGCCTACACGTATAATTTGCGTTCGTCGGAATGTACGCCCACCATGTAGCTGACCGCGGAGAGCCTGAATGGACGGTACATGTACATTTTCGTGTGTTGGTACAGCTGCAGAAATTACGGACAATGGACAGTGCGTGCTTCAGTAAGTGGAAAAGTAAGTTTAAAAGGCGTACACGTGTATAGCTAGGTCCATATCTCAAGAGATTGCACTAGCGGATCCAAAGGGGGGGGCGGGGGGGCGTGCCCCCACCTGTCGTGGTCGGGAAAGGGGGGCAGCGGGGGCAGGCGCTGCGGGCAGAGAAGGGGCTGAGGGCAGGCGTTGGGGGCAGAGAAGGGGCTGAGGGCAGGCGTTGGGGGCAGAGAAGGGGCTGAGGGCAGGCAATGGGGGCAGAAGGGGCCCAGACGAGAGGGAAGAGGGACGAATCGGACTAATATTGGCCAATTTCCCATAGATTTACACACTTATAACTGGAAAATGTTTGCCTGCGGCGCTGTAGTGTATGGACGACTGCGTTTGGACTAAGGTTTTGACTCTATATTTTGGTTCAGCTCACTCGCTCGCTTCAGTTCCAAAGTAGACACGTAAAGGGGGCAAGGGATGCAAGCTGACCTAATGTGACTGTTTCGCCCAATAAAATAATGCTCAGATGTAGGTTGGAAAACCAAAATTTTCGCCTGCGGCGCGCGCTTTTGTGCATACTTTTTGGCCACAACTCATGCTAAATTCCTTGAAATTCTAAGGAATGAGGCAGTTAACATTGAAAATTTTCGCCTGCGGCGCGATTTCGCCAATTTGAACAAAATGTCTCACGTATTCTACTAAAAACAACCTAAAGAACCGCAAAAATGCAAAATGTGTGTTTTGTAGCGCCACTGCCTGTTGTAAGTGTTGAAAAACATGCGAAAAGTGGGCTCCGGCGCCAAACGCGCGAAATATAGCTCTCCAATTGAAATTAAAGCCGAAAAAAAATTTTGAGCTTGCCCCCCCCTGTCAGAAAATCCTGGATCCGCCAGTGAGAGATTGCGTCCAGTTTGATACCCGGACCGGCCCGGCCGAGCCACATGCCCACCCCAACCGCAACACCTGACCGTGTCGTCGCCGACGCGTGTGCCACGCCCATGCCCTTTGAACTGCGCTGAGTTGATAATGGTGGTGATTGCTGAGTAAAGAACGAAACGGGCCTGGACTGGAGATTCAGGCCCGGCCCGCCCACCACCCAAATTGTAGGCCCGAGCTCGGCCCGGCCCGACATAAAACAGCTCAGGCCCGGCCCGCCCCGAAATTTGGTACAGCTATAATTCCGTTTCGAGTAGACTCATACAAACACGTGGGGGGGGGGGGGGGGGGTTGATCATGTTTTGGTGGTGTGGTTTTTATGTTTTGTGCGTTGGTGTGGGCTGGGGGTTTCCGCTCTGGGCTGGTGCGGTGGTCTGGGTGGTGGCTCCTGCGTGGGGGGGGCGGGTGGGGGGGGGGGGGTTTGTGTTGTATTAAATGGGGGTGGGGGGGGGGCCCACCCCCCCCCCCCTAAATAAGAAGGAAAAAAGAAAAGAGGAAAAAGAAAGAAAGGGAAAGAAGAACGGGCTCCGCCAGCCACTCTAGGTTAGACGAAGTGCCAATTTTTTCATGAGCTGCACATAATGAAACCACATGTGTTCTCACTAAGGTGCACAATGGATTTCCACAGACATCTGGTCATTCTGGTTTCAAATACACATTCAAATTCTCCTCATTGGTGTTAGATCCTACTTGAAACCAGCAAGAAATGAACGCACAAACACGAGCAGACACTGGTGGACAACTCAACATCAATGACAAACAAAGCGAGAGGTCCTAATCCATATTGTGCCACTGTGATCAGTAGTATCACTGCACCTCTGTGTTTACTGGCCCCTTCTGCTCAACATTCCTAGCTTCCATGGCGTTCTTGGTTCTGTTGCAGATGTAGACCAGGGTCAGCATGGTGGGCACCTCTGTAAGCACACCCACAGTGGTGGCCAGCACCGAGCCATCTTCAGGGCCGAACACCGAGATCGAGACTGCTACAGCCAGCTCAAAGAAGTTGGAGGCAGCAATCATGGAGCCGGGAGCGGCAATGCCAAATGGCAGCCTGATCAAGTAGGCCAGCCCGTAGGCCAGGCCCCACACTGCGAAAGTCTGCACTGTCAGTGGCACTGCGATGAGGAGGATGTGCAGAGGTGAGCCCACGATCTGGTCGGCCTGGAACATGAAGATGAGCACCAGGGTCAGCAGCAGTGCCCCTATGGTCAGTGGCTTGACGTGCGGAAGGAGCACGTTGTTGAGATAGGCCTCTCCCTTAGATTTCAGGATGAAGTGGCGTGCCAGCACACCGGCCACCAGAGGAATGACGACAAACAAGGCGACCGATAGCAGCAGTGTGTCCCAGGGCACCTCGACGTTCGACACCTGGAGCAGCAGCTTCACGGTGGGACTGAATGAGAACCAGAGCAGTATACCCTCCTTGCAGTTGTGCACCTGCACACATGCACACACGCACACATCTTTGACCCAAGTAACCAGTACCAGTATAATAACTCAAAAAATGGCCAGCTACTCCCCACTTTTTGCTCAAGACACCCCCCCCCCCAGAATTCTGCCAGACCCAGTTACAGGTATGGCGGGAGGGCTGGCTTGCCCAGTTACAGGTATGCACACAGACATCAGACGACGTACCTGTATGCGACGAGGATGAGAAGGTCGTTGACGGCCACTTGCGTGAGCGTATACGAGGGGTTGCCATTTACCAGCACCGACCACACGAACACCATTGCAGTGCAGGGCGAGCCGCCCAGAATCACCGAGCCCGCAATGTACTGCTTGACCACAGCGTCACTCTCAACTGGGATTATTTCCGTGGCATTGAGGGTGGCATTAACGACAACCGTGTGAGTGGACTCGGTGACCAGAATCGACCTAGAAAGGCTGGGGATGCGTGCGTGTGCGTGTGTTTGTGCGTGCGTGCGTGTGTATGGCCTAGTGATAGAGAATGGGCCTCTTGCGCGCACGGTTCTGGGTTCGATTCTTGATGGATCCACAAGCAAGAGGCATGCATTTTCTCGTGCCGTCGCTGCCCTAGATTACAGATGGCGTTCTTCCGAAGTCTTGCGCTAATTATGGTTATGTGGCTCCAATGGCAGGAAGGCACCATGAAGATGGGTATGCTGCATGGGCCATTGGCGGCCACTAGCGTTGCCCCTAATCCAACAACAAACAGCGTGCGTGCGTGCGTCGGTCCAGGTTTATGCTAAGCAGCCGAAGCCAACCACACTTCTCAAATAAAACAGCCAAGGTCGCACAAAAGCCCCACCTGAAAATCACGCCGAAGAAAAGAACCGCCAGACCATACATTAGGAAGGGCTGGATCAAGTAGTTGATGCCACTCGTCAGAATTATGCCTTTCGGACTAAGCCACACCTGCAGATTACACTTGTTGTATTACGCCGACATTACAAACTGATCAGATTCAGTAGTGGATGCTGAGCGGAAGAAAGCCACTGCCAACGAAACGCAAAAAGATTTTCGCGTTTGCGTTTTAACTAACGTCGCATGGGATTCAAGGATACTTCGGTGGCAACCAACGCACGTGAACAGTGGGGCCTCAATGGCAGAACCCTACATTTCTGAAAGTCTTTCTATACATGACCCCAGGCTTTCATTTACCAGAACCTGAACCTCATGCCAGATTCCCTCATCAAGATAGCAATTGGCTGCTATAACTTTTTCTGCACAAAAACCCATTACGATTTTCACAGGGGGGGGTAAGGTCCAGATGACATTTCAACCATTTGTTTAGCCACTTTCCGTGGTCAGGGGCACGTATAGTCCAACACAGTGCACGCAATTTCGGCTGGGTCCCCATGGCCCACGTGTGTGTCATAGGTGGGCTCAGGGAGGGTCTAGGGAGGGTTCACCCTCCCCCTGGCCAAGGCCACCCCGCTTTTTTGCGGGAGAGAGCCCCCCCCCCTGGCCGTCGCCATCCCGGATAAGTTGCAGGAAACCCTCTCTCATTATTGAAAGAAATAGGGAAATATGCGTATTTTTGTGTCCGTTTTCAGTGTAGCGTGACCCAAAAGCGCTTAAAAAGTGCTATTTAGGTGCTGTTTTGACACATTTTGGACCAAAAAGGGCCTATTTGCGCGCTATTTTGGTGAGAAATCTTCCATTTCGACCCCCCCCCCTCCAAAATTTCCGATCCCAGCGGGATGGCGGGAGACCCTCCCCCCTCGATACCCCCAGCCACCCCCCCCCCTGGCTTTAGACCCAATCTACACCTATGGTGTGTGTGTGTGTACCACAACAGTGCACACAGCATGCTGCAAGGCCTAGCACATTCTGGCAGGGCCCTAACTACTGAAATAATTGTATGAAAAGGCGCATGCCATGCATTCACTACACAGCTTTGGCACCCACCTTTTTGAGGCTGCCAAAATCGATTTGCAGCATCATGGGAAAGATCATTCCCCACAGCAGGACAGCTATTGGCAAGGAAATATGCGCGACGGTCAACTTTATGAGAAAATTTCCGATAAATGGCAAGAATTTTCCGATCAAGACGCCAATGATCATGCAGAGAATCACCCAAACTGTGAGGTATTTCTCGAAAAATCCGATTTTCGCGGGAGCTGGCTGGACCGTCTCCACATCTAGCTTGTCTTCGGCGTGAAAGGCCTGCTAAAACGCGCACTTCTTTGTTTTACATCCATGTGTTTCTTGCTTTGTTAAATTGTTGGATTTACATTTCACTTCACTTGGTACATTCTGCCTGCCAAAAAAACTTCTTAGCATTGCGCGTGTGTCAAAAACTAGTTATTATACTGCCAGAAAGCCTGTAGAAGCTTATTTGAAAGCCGAAAGTAAAGTAGCAACAGAAATGTAGAAGTGTACAGTGTTTCACTATGTTGCGGAATTTGTCATAAAAACAACCAAGTCCAAGCCATAACAAAATCAAGCTAAATTTTTTTTAATTGCCCAACCCTGTATCCAACCCATGGAGCCTGTATACCATAACAACATTGAAACCTAGCTTTAGAAATGGAAATGTGGTGGAAATGGAAATGGAAAAAAAACACACCACATGTTGCACGGTGTCTCGATAAATTTCCTGATTATCTCCCAATTCCTCGACCAAGGGAACGGCCACCTCTTTCTGCTTTTCCCCGTTGCTTTCCGCCATTTTTTTTTCTCGGATACGTACGCACGCAATACGCGGGGAAAATGTATCAAGATGCTACAGTCCGAGCTATTTGTACACGTCTTCGACTTTCTAGACTTTCTTTTCTTTTCTAGATTAGGCGTTTTATCAAACCCATCACGTCCGCATGTTTGCGATGTTCAAAAGGCGTTTGATAAACAGCGCGGCGCGGCGCCGCGCTGTTTATACAATACCGAAAGAGGCAAGCAGCGACCCGAAGTACTGTAACGTTATATTTTTAAAATCCCTTATTCTTGCAAAATGTCGTTGATGAGGCGAAGTGTCTGGGGGAGCGACATCTGCTGTACGACAATCGATTCAGAATGCATCGTCGGCCACCACCCGTACAATGGGACATTGTGCGTCTCGCCAACCGTTGGGGAGCAACTCGTAAGTCCTACCACGGTCATAACCTATGCGAATTCGAATTAGGTAGGTGCCAACGACCGTTCTCGTCACGCGCCTTTCGCCCCTGCGCAATCCATAGTTCGGTTAGACGTCGAGCGTCACAATGCTCGCGCGAAACGTTTGAGAGCGAAGTGAACGTCGGCGTTGGCGAGTTGGCGGCGTCGGTCGCCAACGCGGCCTCCGGTCGCCTGTCGAGTGTCGACCTACTCGATGCAAGCGTTGCCGGCCCACGTTCTCGCGAGTCGGCGACCAAGGGCGCCGACGCCGTCGACGCGGCGTGAGTGCAGCTGTGTACTGGACCTGGGTAACCTGTGCAACTGTGTGACACTAACCCCACCAGAAGCTTGACCAATACTGCGCAGACCGCCTACACAGAAACAAACAGCACTTGCATAGAAACAGGCGCGTGGCGAACGGCGAATGCGGCACACACTACAGAAACGCCTTTCCTATGCCAGTTGATTAATCACTGCATCGTATTGGTCCTCAAGTTGAGCAGCTGACCCAGTGGCCTTGAAGTCGGCGTCGACAGATCCGTCTACGCGCGTCAGTCGTCGACTGGAGTGGCCTCGGCGGTGACTGCAGGGCGCGCGTTCAACTCGATCGCCGTCGTCAGCCTGCACCATAACCAGTTGCTTGCTTGTACCGTTCTCGAGATCGCGGATGGGTGTACTGCAGCATCGGCCGGTGCAGTGCCGTCGCCTCCTCGCCTCTGTTCATCGGCCGTCACCTCCTTCACGTTTGCAACGGCGTCCGCTGCAGCTGCAGCAGTCTCAGCCAGCACCGCAAGACCTGCAGCTTCGACGGCAGCCTGCAGCAGCGTGCCCGCTCTCCATACCGGTCGCCAGAACCAGCGGCGTCACCACTTGCGGTGCAACCATCGTACGCCGCCAAGTGGTCCATTTGGTGATGGACGAGGATTTGCGCTCTTGGACACTCAGGCGCATTTCTCGCATTGGAACGTTAAGAATTGTCACTTTCAATTGAACGTTACAGTATTTTGCGACGCTTTTGGCGTCTTTTGACACTTTATAAAAAGCGCGGCGTTTTGTATAAACAGCGCGGCGCCGCGCCGCGCCGCGCCGCGCCGCGCCGCGCTTTTTATCAAACGCCTGTTCAAAATCGTAGTGGGACACCGTGGGACACAGCGGGATCACCGTATCCTCCGCAGAATAGCGGGTTTTTCTGTATTCAAATTCAACTGCATCGCATCAGAGTCGCGGAAACAAGCAAAACGATGAAGCGCAAGATCGAGATCGAAGGTTGGGGCAGGGACGATGTGCGCGAGATCCTACAAGAAATGCGGAGCAGCACATCAGCGCGAACGGCTCGCTCAGCCGCTGAAGAAATTAGCGTGCGGCAGTCGCAGTCACCAATAATTTTTGTAAATGTTTGCCAAAGCTGCTTGTTGTCTAAGAGCTGACTGGACACACTGTCAGCAAAAGCGCGGTGGATAGGCGCGTGCGAGATGCGGAGGTTGGCAAGAGGAAGGCGTTCGGCAAGCGCTCAACCACACATACGCGGCCCCAATCGATTCCGTCGGCGCTCGCGCTCGGCAGCGGCGTCGACCCTGCTTCGGCTGTCGGACTCGGCACGCGACCGCAGTCGACCCCGTCGGCGCTCGCGCTCGGCAGCGGCGTCGACCGTGCATCGGCTGTCGCCCCGCGGTCGACCCCCATCGGCGAGCAGGAGCTGGAGGACAGCGGCGCTTTGGCAGCGCGAGTGTCCGAGAAGCAGCGCTCGACCGGGCTGACCAAGTCGCTGACGCGCAACGCCCTCCTCGTGCCGGATCAGCGACAGCGTGGTGGGGTGCGCGTGTACACGTTGAGCCGGCGCGCCGCCAGCGGGGACGCGTACTACCGCTGCCTTTTCGCTGTTACTACTACAGTGGACGAGATATCGAAAAAAGTTTGTGTATGTGTATGTGTATGTATATACACAAACGATTTTTTTGTGTTTTGTGTATGTGTATTTTTTGTGTATATACGTATATTTTTTGGTTTGTGTATGTGTATTTTTTTGTGTATACCGTAGGTGCAAAACATTCGTAAATATTCGTAAGCAACAGCGGATTTGAATCACCAGGGAATCCGTAAATCCTCCCGTAGAGCCCAAGGCCACTATACCTAGGTAGCTAAACCTGCCATTTCCTCGAGCTGGACGAACTGTGGAGAGGTGCAATATGAGTCATAGCCTCAGTGCTACCTTGTAGTCGTTTTAACATTACGAGCAATTGCACTCAGTAGGGTGGCTACATTCGTTCATCACGCTAAAGTTCTCTTCGAAAACATCTGCAGGATGGCAATTGCTTCCAGTGGCTGATGATTGAGGTGCTGGGAGCGAGGTAGTGAGCGCGCATAGGTGTGTTTTCAGCTGAAGTGTACGAGCATATGTATTTGCATTACCTTTACCGCCACCCTCAAGACGAGAGAGGAAAATAGACACAAGTTAGTTGGAGTATTAGAAGTTAGAATAGTAATTAGTTAGTTAAGATCATGCATGCCAACGCCAATCTTTAGGAGGGCAGTCCATGCGCACGCACGCACGCACACCCGCGCGCGCGCGCGCGCGCGCACGCACGCACGCACGAACGCACGCACGCGATGACGCTGCAATGGCTATTGGGAATGACGATGATGCGGTTGCGTTGTTTCGGCACTCGGCAGACGTGCGTCCTCTGAGAAACCGTTCATGACCATAGTGAAAAAAACAGAAGAACAAACAAACAATGAACAAATGAACATAGATTTACATGTAGAGTATTATGCGCAAAGCCTCGATACGATTTTTGAAAAAATATTATGCAGGCACCTCTCAAAATTGCCATAAAATACAGTAGAAATACACAAACTGTAAAATACACAAACTTTGTGTATTCCATCATGTTTGTGTATGTATATGTATATTGGATGTTGCTTGTGTATGTATATGTGTATGTGTATATACGTATATAATACACAAAAAAATACACAAAAATTTTTTGTGTATGTATATACTCGTCCACCCTAGTTACTACCTCTACACGAAGGACGCTGCTGTCGATGGCCGACAACGGCAGCCGCCACCGTCACTGGTCGTGCGCAGCCATGGCTCAATCGAGAGGGGCACGAAGGACACTGTGCACCATGCTCAGTGCCGGCCGCTTCTCGCACAGGAGGCGGTCGCTCAGCAGCTGGACCGGAGCAGCCGGCGGCTGATCAAGGAGTGCGGCATGGCTCGCCCAGGAGGCGCACGAACACGTGAGCAACCACGTTTTCTGCCATGCCACCCCACCCGTTAATGTCGCGTCTTGTAGGCTTAATGGGCAGACGTGGTGACACTTGATCTCATGCGCTTCGTTCACATTCCACATCTTTTTATGCGAGTCTCATGAGTGTTTATTCGCGTAAGAAGGTGCATTTGCGTGTCACCGTCGCCGCCGCCGCAAGGTGCGCCGCATACAGACAACGCCATCGCACGAGGAATTTTGTATATATTCCGTATATTTTGCACGTATTTATCTATACCAACTTCTACGATTAGCACGTTGCACGTACTCGTATTTGAATTGGGCAGTACCGTACTAGCATTTGAACATCGTTTGTTTTCATTTGAACATCGTTAACGCACCATCACGTCACGTCACCGTCTCCTAGCTTTTTCCTCTTTGGGCTTTCACTTCCACCACTTTCACCTATTTGGGCGGTACACCGATTTTTGTTGGGGGGAGCTATGGTGGACGCCTTATTACGCATTACCGAGCTTGTGTGCGTGTCGTGACGTTGTCCTAAAATGCAAATATGCTACTGTAGAAAACCCTGAAAACTACTGTAGAAAACCCTGATAATTACTGTAGAAAAAGGTGATAACTACTGTAGACGCAAATTTAAATTGTTTTTACGTTTTCTTGCGATTCATTTTTGACCCCCAGCGCATCGGACGGCCGAGAACTTGCGCGCGTATGCGGCGAATCGCGATTCGTCGACAGCAACACGCCTGCCGTTAGCAGCGACCGTCGCCGCCGCCAGCTGTTCGTCTTCCACTGCGGCTATCCGTCGCCGGACACCGGCCGACATTGTCGACAAGGTCCGCCAATGCGCCGACCGGCCGAGCAACGTGCCGGCGCATCGAAAAAACGTCTCGTCTCTGTCGGCGAAGGCTACATATAAGCTATACGTTGGCGTGTGTCTCAGCAGCGGGTGGCGGATATTTGCGCTGCCTCGTCTGCGAACCGTTCCAGCCCGAGCAGTAAATCGACACCGACATCGGACATCAGCATGAACCGTCTGCGCTACTGGGGGCTCGAGGTGGTCGCGCTTCTGTCCGTCTGTGCTCGGCGGGGCGTCGCAAAGTGGGTGGTCGGTGTTGGCAGGACCTTGTCGCGACCGTCTCGCCGTTCAACTTCACCGCCATCCGCGCCAACATCGCCTCCTGTCCGGCTCTCATGGTACGTCGTCGTCGGTGCTCGTCGTCGTCGTAGCGTGAACAGCGAACGCCTTCTCCACCCAGGGTAACGCGGCGCTGTACAATGCTTTGAGCGCCTCCATGCTTAGCAACTACCTCGCCTACAAGATCAGGGAGGAAGGAGGCCGTGCCGGTGTCCCGCACGCTGCTTATCCTCCTTTGAGTTGAGACGTCGAAGGCGACGTCGGTGTCGCGTCGTTCAGACTGCTTGCAGTGTCGTCAACTTCGTGCCGAGTCAGGGACAGTAGCCGCTGACGACGCTGGTGGAGCGTTTGTGGCGCAGGCATTGGACGAGGCGCTGAAGGACGCGGTCGGCAAGCTCTACATCAATGGTAGGAGCACCGGCAGCGTTCGATGGCGCCGCAAGGCGCTCGGGTGAATTGTGGTTGGCCACTGTGCTGTCAGCGACGTGGCAGTGGACACGGACGAACATGGAGGGTTCTTCGTCTCTCGCAGACGCGCTGACGACAAGGCGGCCAGCTCGCACTACGTGCTCGCCTCGCCGCAGACGGTCTCCTCAAGAACGCGGCCTACCAATGCCCATCGAATCACCGTCACAAGGCACCGACTTGGCACCGAGAAGCATCATATTCGTGCCGTCAACTATTTGTGGTGAGAGAGCATAGATATTTTAAACTTGCGCGCTTTAGGAGTTTGCTCTATCTTTTAGGACAAAGCCTATCCACCCTTGTGTAGTGTCAGTTGAAAGGCACGCACCTTGAAAGGCACGCACGCGCAATTTCAAACTTTGTACAATGAGGGTTTAATTCTATGCTATGCTTAGGCTTAGGCTTTTGCTTAGGCTTAGGCTTAGGCTTAGGTATAGGCTAAGGCTTAGGCTTAGGCTTAGGCTTTTGCTTAGGCTTTGGCACCGAAATGTTTCAGGGTGCGTACCTTTCTGGGTGCGTACCTTTCATGGTGCGTGCCTTTTAAGCGTAACCAGCTTGTGTGGGACCTTCGTTTTTGTGCGAGATGCGCATGAGCGCCTGACGTCGCTACAGAAAACCAAACCGTACGACATATCGCCTTACCTCGAGCGTGTACATATCGCATTATCGTGCTTGGCGTGTAAGCCTAAGGGGGGGGGGGGGGGGGGGGGGGGGGGGGGGGGGGGGGGGGGGGGGGGGGTTTTTCGCGTGTACGTCTGTCGCGTGTCCGAGTACTTCGCGTGTACGTGTACCTCATGTGTTTGCGCGTTGCCGATACTTGGTGAACTATGTTTTTTGGTTGCGTTGATGCCTCCCTATCTGACAAGCGCTATTTTCTTTTGCCGGTTGTATAGTAACGTGTTGGGTGAAATACAAAAATACAAATACAAATACAAACCAACACCGCCAAGTTCAAGCAACCCACCGACAAACGACAGATTTGCAAATGATATTGGCATTGATTACGCAGTACGACGATCACACCCGCCAGCGGTGAACTTGCACAACAGCCGCCAGAGAAAAGGTATCAACACGGTAAGTAGCTGTAACAACACTGCAAATCAAATAGAACACGTGTAACCAACGGCAAATGAGATTTCGTCGATCTTATGCAGCTGTAATGGTTGGGGTGTGTGTGTTTGGGGGGGGGGGGGGGGTGGGGGGGTGGTTTTGGTTTGTTGTGGGTTTTGTTTTTTGTTGTGTGTGGGTGGGGCTGGGGGGGTGGGTTTTGTTTTTTTTTTGGGGGGGGGGGGGGGGGGGTTTTTTTTTTTGGGCAGGGGGAGGGGGTGGGGGGGCGGGGGGGGGTGTGGGGGGGGGGGGGGGGGGGGCGCCCGCGGGCGCCGCGGGTTGGCCCGGGGGGGGCTGGGTGGTGGGGGCGCGGGTGGGTGGGGCGGTGGGGGGGGGGGGGGGGTGGCTTTCTGCGGCTGCCTGTGAGAACCAAACACACAGCGGGAACTTAGTCCGATCGCCAAGTTGTTGACCGAACGAGCGACTAGCCGAGGAAAGGGCGCGGAGGTGACTGATCGGGGGGCATGCCACTCGGCTATCGGCGGCGGCGGCGAGGGTGGGGGGGGGGGCGTGTCACTCCGCGATCAGCTGCAGACGGACGTCGGGCAGGGGCGCGCCAGCGGACATGGAGGCAGAGACAGCCTGCGCGTCGGCGCCTTTGTACTCGGCCGGCAGCTCGAGGTACTGGACCACGAGCTCATCCTCCTTGGGCAGCGTACGGCGTAGTGGTAAAGAATCGGCCTCTTGCGCGCAAGGTCCTGGGTTCGATTCTTGATGGACCCACTAGATCGAGGACTTCCCTCTCAATGGAGTTTCTCGTGCCATCGCTGCCTTAGATTACAGATGGCGTTCTTCCGAAAGTCTTCGGCTAATCTTGCGGCTGTAGTAGACGGGAAGGCGTCATGGAGAAGGGTATGCTATACGGGCTATATGAACAGCCTCCTAGCGTTGCCCCTAATCCAACAACACCAACATCGTCCTCCGGGGCCGGCGCGCCGGCGGCCGGTACTCGCGTCGCCTCGAGGTCCAGCATACTGTAGTTGAATTTGAAGTGATTTTTTTGAAATGCGAAAAACTGCGATTGGAAGTGCATTCGACGCAACGCAATACGACGCGACGGCAGTGTTTAAGCGCCGTGTAAACCTAAGATCTATTCCGAGCAAACCATTTTTAATTTGTACCACCTGTATGGTTGAAGAGCAAAATCTCACTTCCCAGTAGTTTTTTGTGAGCACTGTTCATAGTTCTTTTCAATACAACTCGACACTCGGCGGACAGCTATAACCAGCGCGGCGTCTGTGTACGTGCATTCTTACGATAAGATGTTTTTCTGGCAGCTGAGGTGGAGTATTCATTGGGTGAGGGAACTTAAAATTAGAATATGTGCATTTATTCAATATCCTGAAGTCGGAACTGCCTACGATAGATGGCAGATTTTCTATACATTTGTTGCATCACTTTCCTGTTCGCACTCGTCTTCGTTTATTCAACTTTTTTAGCCTGCTCCTCTTTTGGCTTCTTTTTCTTCAAGTAGGAATCGTAAAAGTACTTGGCAAAGAGAGCCAAATTGAAGAGATACATGAGTGTAGCTTTGACTCCATCTGCCGGGGACGTCTCGCAGACTTGTTCCGATCCTAGGATCGTAGACTGAAGGAGAAAAGTGAGTCCGCACAACATGACGACGAATTGTGTGATCTGGGACACCGTTATCGCAATGGACAGCCATTTTGGTGTGCGCACTCCCATGGCGCGAGCGAAGTAGTAGCTGAATGGACGACGCTATCAGTGGTTCCCACGCCCGCACACACGCACAAACCTGTACATAGCCGCATGGACACTGAGGTTCAAGAAGATACCCCACCGAGCCCAGGAGGAGGTGGCACGGAAGTTGATCTGGGACATAACCAGAATGACCACATGGTGACTCCAATGCAGGAAGATGACGGGACGCTTGCGTAGCACTAGAAACACCGTGTCACCCAACTCCGCCACCTTGGACAGAACGAACACAAACGCCCAGAATCCCGTGGCACCGGAATAATAGGAGCCACTGTGACACCAAGACACTAAAAATAGCACACAAGACAATGTGAGTGTGTGCGTGTGTGTGTGTGTGCGTGCGTGCGAGCGTGCGTGCGTGCGTGCGTGTGTGTGTGTGTGTGTGTGTGTGTGTGTGTGTGTGTGTGTGTGTGTGTGTGTGTGTGTGTGTGTGTGTGTGTGTGTGTGTGTGTGTGTGTGTGTGTGTGTGTGTGTGAATGTGTGTGTGAATGTGTGTACATTCACAGCGTTCACCCACTGGCGACTCCTTGGTCCATGGAGCTCCAGAAGTCGCTCCAGAGAGCGACCACCGACCAAAGGCTGTAGAGGGCCATGGTCAAGTTCCAGATGGCCAAAGGGCGGCAGAGGGCGAGCGGCTCACGGCCGGCCATGACCCGCTGGCCGGCAAACACAGCCGTCAGGTAGAGGGCCGCGACAGTCCAGACAAACGGCGCGTACGTGTCTCGCATCCAGCGCAAAGTGTTGTCATGGTTGTAGTCGCTTGGACTGGCCGGAAACAATTCGAGCAGCATTTCTGTGTTGAATTTGCAAAACGCTACAGAGCGGGCTGCTCGACAGCGAGAATCGGCCTCTTGCGCGCACGGTTCTGGGTTCGACCCTTAATAGATTCACTCTAACGAGTATTTCCCTCTCCTCTCAATGGGTTTTCTCGCGCTGTTGCTGAAAGTCAAGATGGCGTACTTATAAATGACTTTGGAAGTTTGACCTTTGGACGGGAAGGCGCTAGTCACGGAGATGGGTATGCTATGTGGACCATTGACGGCCTCCTAGCGTTGCCCCTAATCCAACAACAACAACAACAACAACAACAACAAGGTATGCATCCTACGCAAACAGTCTCTCATGCGCCGAGAGTGCGCCGCGTGCTGATCAAAAGAATGCACCACGCCAGTATTTGTACGCACTGCACTCGCAACTCGCAACGCACTGAATTTCGAAAGGAGAGCCGCCCACGCTCCCATTTTGAAGGCCCGTTCACATTGTACGACGTCACGCGCCATGGCGCGCGCATTGCCAGGAGTTGCCGCGTGTCAGACTGGGGTGATTGGTGGATAGAAGCGTAGGAGGATACTGTACTCGCGTTATTCGGAGAGTACGGTGCGTTCGTCGCCGGCGCGTTCTGTTTGCGTCGGCTGGTCAGTCGGAAGGTTTGCGTTAGAGTCAGTGGCGTAGCCAAGGGGGGAGGGAAGTGGGGGAAGCTTCCCCCTCCGAAATTCTCCTAAGCTAAAATTCATAACTTGGTACCCTCTGTTGCAATGTGCCAATATAGGCATTTTTCTCAATTTCAATGCAAATACCATGATGAAAACGACACTAAAAAGCCAAATTTCCGCCTGCGGCGCATTGTTTTGCATTAAAAACCGTGTAAAGTTCGTTACCCTACTCTAAAAAATTTGCCTGCAGCGCTATTCTGAGCACGGAAATCGACCGTTTTGACAACATTGCTAACGTTTTGGTGTGAATGTAGTCAGACAAACGAGCGCAAGGCGTGTAAACAGATGGGATGAGAGAGTGTCTAAAGCTTCCCCAGCCGAAATGGCGCATTTCATGTCCAAAAAAGTCGACAGGGTCCGCCCTGTTGCAAAATTGAGAATTTGGCCGCTATTGGACTCCCCCCCCCCCCCCCGAAATCAAGTCCTGGCTACGCCACTGGTTAGAGTTTCGTCGGAGTTTCTTGCACAACACACGCACATCGTACAGGCGGGCACGAACGGCCGCTCAGACGGCAGACGGTTTTCGGCAGACGGCAGACGGTTTTCGGTTTTAAACTGCGACGTTGCCGTAGGCAGATACCGTCCGCGGACGGGGAAGCAGGAGCGAGGGGTAGCCGCTTGCCTCTCGTCCAAGACCGATCACATTGAATTCGTTACTATCCATTTGAGAGCACAATGGCACAATGAACTATGATTTCCCAACTATGGGTACTACCTTGAAAAGGCGCGTTTTTAAAAGCATTACGGTGCCTATGACAAGGAAACTGTAGATTTTTTTACGCAAATTGGCGTTTTTTTAAAATCGCAAGTGTTGCAAAAATCGCACTCGGCGCCCTATGCGCGACACGATCGCAACATTGTAGGTGCCAAATCATGACCGCAGGTTGACATGGGCCAACGCTTCCAATCTGCGACTGGATCTGCAGTCTGCTGATGGATGTTAGCATTTTCTGCTTCTTGGCAACGAGGCACGATATTGGTTCTCTCAGCTTGCCGCGCTCTTCCTGCTGTCATTAGCACTGGACATCTAGATCGAGTTGAAAGGTGGAAGGAAGATGGGAAGGCCGGTGGATGCGCAAAGAACAATAAGCTGAATCAAAGGCCGAAATGCAGCTACAATGGACGCTGACAGTGATCTCTGCAACTGGTTGGTGTGGTTGTTTTCAGTTGGCTTTGAGTGACATTAAATGCATAGGCAGTGCTGCTTTGAGCACCTGTTAAACGTGTCTGACGGTTCAGTTGCACTGGCTGACTTTTCCATCCGGTGCGGATCCCGTGGATATTGCACAAACAATGGAACGTGCGATCTACTGACAAATACATGCATCTGCAAAGAGAATACATATGGTACTCATTGTCAAATACTACACCGTGAGTTTTATTTGTTCTCGCCTTTTTTGAAAGCAACAATATAGGTACGTGCTTGTGGTGAAAAGCGCAAATTGTGCAGTGTCAAAATGGCAGACAAAAGGCAGAAGTCAAATAAGGCATCGAATTGTTTGTTAAGAAAATGATGCGCATTTGCTCAGTAAATTTGGCTGCATTGCTAAGTTAGTTTGCTGAACGCTCAGCAAAACGACTGACTGTTAAGTTAATCGGTCCTACGTTAATTAAAATGGTTGAAGTGCTAATGAAAGTACCTAAAGGTATTGGCAAACTAAATATTAATGGAGACCGGTAATGGGTTCTCTCCAGGGGTACATATGTAGTACTCTACACTCATCAGCTCAAGAGCGGTGAGTTGTCGCGTTGATTGCTGACAGCTTTTCGCGACTCCTTCGACACAACGAACGGCTCGTCCTACTCTTTTGGCCCTCTTGAGCTGCCCCAAGCTCCATATCGCCAAAAGAGACGAGGCGACCGCTTGCGCGCTTCCCCAAACCGCTCTCTCGACGACTCTTGAGAGCAACGACATTGAGAGCAGTCTTGAAAGCCTCCCGCAGGTGGCGCTCGCGAAAAGCGATGGCGCATAGTGATGGGCTTCTTGGACCGGCAGGCGAAGGATCGAGTGATCGTGCTCCTCGTCGGATTCGCCAAGTTGTGTTAATGGGGACCCGTCATCGCTCTACATGACATTCAGCACTCAGCCTTTCCTTTGCTATCGTTCAACCGATTTACTTGGCTTATTTACCGACTTCCTCGGCTGAGAGTGACAAATGCATAGGCAAGGCAGGCAGTGCTGCCTTGAGCACGCGGCGCTAAACGTCTCTGGTGGTTCAGTTGCACTGGCTGAGTCTACAGTCTCGTGCGAATCCAGTGGATATTGCACTAACAATGGAACATGCGATCCAACAACACAAAAATGCAGTTGCAAAGAAAACACATCCGCCACTCGGTGTCGAATAGTACACTGTTAGTTGCATTTTTCTAGCATTTTCTGAAAGCAACCACAATATGTGCGTGCGTGTGGTGAAAAGCGCAAATTGTGCAGTCTCTGCATGGCAAACTGCGCACTGAAGTGGAACAATGTCTTTGGTTGCTGATGTTACTTAAGGTTTTAAGATTTACTTAAGATTGCGCTATTTTCTATTTATTTTTATTTCAGCAGAGAACCCCTGCAAACCTGATCCCTGTGTTCATGGAACATGCCAAATTATTTACAGCTGGATGAATTATCAATGTGATTGCTATTTGCAATACACTGGAGTTAACTGTTCACTTTTAGGTTGGTGGGAGTTTTCGCCTCTATAAATGATCATTTTAATCTCCATTCAGCTTCTACAAGCACATCAACTACATCCAGAACATCTGTTCACACTACAACTACACATGCCACTTCAATTAGAGTGAATGAATCTACAACTGTGAAAACAACTACAAATGCTCAGAGTTCGAGTTTCACTGCAAGTACAAATGAATCTATCCTTCAGTCGACTGCTACTGGAACATCTACTGGGCAGACTGAATCCCAAATAAGCACAACACCAGTGACCACAAAATTAGCTAAGGCAACAACATCCACAATAACATTTCATGCATCTGAATTTACAGCATCTAGTGAGATACCACATAGCACAAGTTCAGCACCAGAAGTACCAACACACTTTACTGGTACAAGCACACAGACCCATCCACCTGCTGAAGCAGCAACTGCTTCATCAAGCTTAGGTTTGCCAGGAACCAAAGTGCAAGATGATCCCAATTTCAGTACAACCAAAATAGCAACAGTCAATATGTCAGAAGCAAGGAATTTAACCACAACACCAGTTGTGCAGCAACCCTCAACCAGTATAACCAGGTCATCTGCTGCACCAATTTCATCCAACCATAGTTATCCAACAACTGCATCAATCAACTCAGCTACTGATGATTCATTGAATGGCCAAATCACAGAGATACTAATCAAAGCCAATTCAACTTCTTGGAGTCAAACTGCTTCAAACAGCACTACTGCAAAAGTAACAGGCAATATAACTTTGTTGACAATGACAAGCACAAGAACAACAAGAAGCCAAACCAATGATGCAGGGTTACAAACATGTTTGGAAAATGACTGTATGAATGTTGGATTATGGTACTCATCACAGTTGTGCAGCTGCAAATGGGGTACAACTGGACAATGCTGTGAAATTGTTGAATGTATGTGTTTATTTCTTTTGTGTAATGCATAATTTTGGGGAAATTATTAGTAATACTTTTGTGTAATGTGTAACATAGACATGATCCAGAAATGCTCATTCAATTTATACTTGACCTTGCTCTATTCTTAAGCTCCATATTTGTATGTACATACCATAAACCATAAAATTACCCCCAGGGCTAATTGTTTCGTTTGAGCTCTAGGAGGGTGTATAATTATAGGGGGGACTAATTATAGGGGGGCTTATAAACTGAAAGTGTAGATGTGTGGGAAGCTTTGTGGATGGAAATGTGGGTGGAGACGATTTTTAAGGGAATCAGATGCTGCACACACGTGTTGGTACACTCTAACCCACTCTCACACAGTCTCACATGCTCGTACATGTACGTACATACACATGCGCGACCATTGTAATTATAGGAGGAGGGCTTTAAACTCAAAATTGGTCCTGGGAGGAGTGTACAACTATAGTGGGGGGGGGGGCTAATCATAGGGGCGGGGGTAAATATAGGGTTTATGGTATGTCAAGATTTTTTCCATTCAAATTTGTTGCAGTTTATCTCAGATGACTCAATCCTGTTGGGGTGGTTTGGGGGCACTAGCGGATCCAAAGGGGGGGGGGGGGGCGTACCCCCACCTGTGGTGGCGTGGTCCGCAAAGGGGGCAGCGGGGGCAGGCGCTGCGGGCAGAGAAGGGGCTGAGGGCAGGCTTTGGGGGTAGAGAAGGGGCAGGGGGCAGTCGTTAGGGGCAGAGAACGTCGCGGGGGCAGGCAAAGGGGGCAGAAGGTGCCAAGATGAGAGGGAAGAGGGACGAATCGGGCTAATATTGGCCTATTTCCCATAGATTTACACACCCCTAACCGGAAAATGTTTGCCTGTGGCGCTGTAGTGTATGGACGACTGCTTTTTGACTCTATATTTTGGTTCAGCTCGCCCATCTAAAGTGAGATGCAGGCACGTAAAGGGGGGGGGGGCAAGGGATGGAAGCTGACCTAATGTGACTGTTTCGCCCATTAAAATAATGCTCAGATGTAGGTTGGAAAACCAAAATTTTCGCCTGCGGCGCGCGCTTTTGTGCATACTTTTGGCCACAACTCATGCTAAATTCCTTGAAATTCTAAGGAATGAGGCAGTTAACATAGAAAATTTTCGCCTGCGGCGCGATTGCGAAAATTTGAACAAAAGGTCTCACGTGTTCTACTAAAAACAACCTAAAGAACCACAAAGATGCAAGATGTGTGTTTTGTAGGGCCACTGCCTGTTTTAGGTGTTGAAAAACATGCGAAAAAATAGGCTGTGGCGCCAAACGTGCGAAGTATAGCTCTTCAATTAAAATTTAAGCTGAAAAAAAATTTGAGCTTGCCCGCCCCTGTCAGAAAATCCTGGATCCGCCAGTGTTTGGGGGGTGTCATGTGCTATTTTGGCCTCAATGAAGGGTGATTATCATGGGGGATGTTTATCATTGGTTTTGCAGTAATTGGATATTGTGCATCCCTAGTCTGAACTACAACATTTCAAATTTCAGCAGTGGAACCACCAAATGCCAGTACAACCACAGTCACAACAACACCACCAGTTGCAGCATCTGCTGGTATTACGAATGCTTCAGTGTCTACATCTTACAAGACAGAAGCATCTAATGATACATCAAGAGAATACACTCCAACCACTTTGCTTGACAATAGGCCAACAAGTTCAACTGCATCTACATCCACAGGCGAATCTTACAACAATGAAACTGCAACTCTAGTTTCAACAAAACTATCAAATGCAACAAAATCCTTATTGTCCACAACTGTATTCAGAGAAACTCCAGTTCCAAGTGTCAGCCAAACATCGATCCATATTTCAACTGAAATGAGTATTATGGGTGGAGGTTTTGAGACAAGTACTGAAGTTGTGGCACCTCCCACCACACCAAAGACAATCATGTCAACTAATGGTAGTGAGTCAGTTGAAACCACTTCTCAACTCATCACTACTTCCAGATCAATTTCACCGTGGCAAGAAGAACCAAATGTTACTCAGAAAAATCAAATCTATACATCTTCACAAACTGTTCCACCAACAACACAATTGATCAGAGAAACTGCAAATTCAACAAAGAAATCAGCCACACCATCATCTTCTTCTGCCATATTGGACACAGTGACAACACCATCTACCCAGGTTCAAGTTACAAATGTTGTTATAACATCTTCATCAGCATCAGCAGGTACATTTGTCTCAGAAAAGTTGACAACAAATGAATTTATGGACATGAAAAATGAGTCAACAACTGTTGCACAAGCTGGCTCAATTGCCATGACAAGAACTGCACCTACAGAAGTGTTAACAAAGTCAAGTGGGTCATATGAAACTACCACAAATAGCACAGTGAAGGCTGAATCCGCAGCCCCATCATCTGCATTATCAACTGACCACTCCCTCACATCAGTGAATCCAACACAGGAACCTATTTTGCGCAACACAGAAAGCACTGAGCACCCAACATCTGAACAATTTAGAACACCAACAAACGCACCAAGCATGGCTTCCACAAAATCTGAAATGGTTACAAGTGAAACAGTTCTAGATGAAACCATAAAACAAACTGATTCTCAACTGATTCAGCACACAGAGTTTTCACATGGAGTTGAGCAGTCATCACCTCGAGAGTTTCATCACACAACTGCACCTACCATAGAGATATTCACTGAAGCAGACCATACTGTTGGACCAACAGCTATTCCAAATGCAAGTACAGCTGCACCGCCACACATCTTTGAAACAACAACTGGAACAACAATAACAACCACAATTTCTGCAATGGTTATTACAAGTGAAATTGTGCATGATGAAACTATAACACAAACTTCTGGACTGATTCAGAAAAGCACAGAGTTGTCACAAATTGTTGAGCTGTCATCACCTCTGGAGATTCATCAAACAGCTGCAATTACCATAGATATTTCAACTGAAGAAGATCCTACTGTTGGTCATACATCTATTCCAAATACAAGTACAGTTGCACCATTCATGTTTACTTGTCCAGATGGCTTTTCTTTGTCAAGCCAAGATACATGCATAAAAGCCAGTGAAACTCCTGGAATATATACTTTTGCATTTGATTTCTGCAGAAGATGGAATGCCAGCTTGCCATGGTTTGAGACACTTGCACAGTGGACTCATTTTAAGGAAGAGATGTGAGTGTAAATTTTTATTTTTCTATAGGCACCAACAAATGCTGTGGTTTAGCTCAAGTGCCAATGTTCAAAGTGCTTGGCTTTGGATAGTTTTTAATGAAGAGGCAAATGAGCATACCTGGGGAAACAAGAAGACCATCACATTTCACCCAAAATGGGCTCCAAGCCATCCAATACTACCAGACGGCTCAATGCCCATCCAATACTGTAGCTATGCTGCAAAACAATCTGACTATTCATGGGTGACTTCCAACTGTGACACTACACACGCTTCTGTAATCTGTATCACTCAACCCATTCTGCAAGCAGTTCCAGTTGGTGTTGCTGACATGGTAGTTTCACCAGTCACCATCACAACCATGAAGACCACAGCAATGCCTGAAAACAATGATGGAGAAACAGAGCCAACATCAGAAAGTTATGTGAAAACTGAAAGAGAACATGTTGACATCACTGAGTCAATGCTGACAGATACATCCAAAGCAGCTACTTATAATGAACAGTTTCTCAAGTCAACAGTCTCACTGGGACCACACCAAGAAGAGCCAATGTTATTTTCATTTGCATACAATTATTGTGCTCAGAATCATGCTAACTTGCCAGCATTTGAGACTATGGACGAGTGGCTTTATTTTAAGAATCAGTTGTGCGTTTCTCTATTTTAGTATTTTACAAAAGGCATCATATTCTATGCACATATTTGGATTTTGATCAATTTTCAGTCAATAGACCTTACAGCCTACAAACTTCGGTATTGCTGAGTAGATACATAGCAAGCACACTTTTACATTCAGGTTTGCCAATAAAATTGGAACAGCCTGGCTGTGGATCAAGCAGAGTGATGACCTGTCAGAGTACACCTGGGGCAACAACAGGCCAATCAATTTTAAACCTGACTGGGCACCACGTCATCCCATAGCTCCAAATCCAGATGCTCCACTCTGTGTGCTGACCACTGCTGAATTTAGCTATCAGTGGATTACCACAGACTGCAATAAATATGAGGGTGGAGTCTTCTGTGTCCAACCATCTGAGACAGATGCGCCCAAACCAGCATTGACCACAAAATTACCAGCTGCAACAACAGAACCAAGAACAACATTAAAATGCCCAAGAGACTTTGTACTCACAAGAGACAAGCAGTGCCTGGCAATGCATCAGAAGCCGCTTATTTTTAAATATGCTCTGGAATTTTGTCTAAAGCACAATGCGAGTCTGCCATGGTTTGCTACAGAGACAGAGTGGCTGTACTTTAGGGGGCAAATGTCAGTCTTTTATAATTCTTTTCCTTCCTTCATACTCATTTTATTTTTCATTTTAGACATGCAAGGAACGTGCATAAAGCCTTTTTGTGGTTGATTTACAATTCCACTGTATCTGGTACCAAGTACTCCTGGGGTAATGGTCAAGATATTCAGTTTGGTGAACCATGGGCGGCCAATCAACCACTGCAACCATTAGCTGGCAAGACTTACTGTGGCTTTGCCGATCGCTCTAGCAACTATTCCTGGCTGATGGCTGATTGTGACAACACAGATGCAACTGTAATCTGCATCCTTCCACCATTAGAAGTTGTGGAGCAGGTGAAGACATCTCCAACTGCAACACCTCAGTCAGTACTCTCCTCAATACCAAAACTGGACAGAACCCTGCAGCCTGTAGCCACCAGAACACACATTCCCAAATATACTCAACTTGCTTCATCACAGCCAACACAAATGACCAGTACAGCTGACACTACAGTTGAGGCAATGTGCTCCAATGGTCTGGTATTATCCAGCATCACAGGACAATGCATGGCCGTTCGTGACCATCCAGAAGTGTTCTCATTTGCACTGAGTTACTGCAGCAAGAACAACGCCAGCTTACCATGGTTTGCCACTGAAGAGGACTGGCTGTACTTCAAGAGTCAAATGTAATTGTTTTTTTTTGTTGCTAAACTCTACTGCAACTGCAAGCATAATAGTACACTAATTAATGTTTTAGCCAGGCACTGAATATACCCAAGGCATGGTTGTGGATTGTGCAGAGCACTGACAAACGTAATTACATCTGGGGCAATATGAAAACGATTTCAATCGCTGAGAAGTGGGCACATGGGCAACCATTGAAAGGCGAAGCTCACTGTACCTACTCAGTGCAAAGTCTGGACTATTCCTGGGTGACAGATGACTGTTCTGCAGATGCTGCAGTCATATGCATTAGTCCACCCATAATTAAACAACTTGCTCCTGTGGCCACTAGAGAACACCTTGTAGGATCAACTCCAGCTTCACCAACAATGAAATCCACTCCCAATGATGCAGCTCCATCTGTGGGCGTTTCAATGACACTTCACCAAATCCCTTCAGCAAGCAGTTCTGTTGTGGAATCAGAAGTACCTTTTGGAAGTGGAAGCATTTCAGTGGAAGTCCACCAAACCCACTTCATGACAAGTTCTGTTGTGGAATCAGAAGTAGTTACTACAGTCCTCAAGAAGTTGTCAGGCACAATACCCACGTCAGATGCCACTACAAATGCTAATTTAGAATCAACAATGTATACACAGGAAACCATTGTCGATTCAACTGACACAGCAATCACAAAGACAATGGAAGGCTCAGTCCACACATCGGCAACAACTATGACGACCTCTTCACTCTCATGTGACATTCCCAGGAACTGGCACATAAGCAATGCTGGCCCTGTATTCAAGAAGAACATTCCAATGAACTACCTGTACCCACTGCAAGCTGTCATAGATGTTGACTGTGCCATCGGCTATCGTTTCAAGCACACTGAGGATCGAAACATCACTTACACTTGCACTAAAGATCAAGCAATGTGGCTTCCCAATGAGCCTCCTGAATGTGTTCCCTTGAAATGCCTGCCACCACTAATTAAAAGAACTGGACTTAGCAGGCTAACAAAATGGATTCTAATGGTCAATGAGGATGGTTTTACCATTGGAACTGAACTGATAATCAAATGCTTAGAGAACTACCACTTCCAACAAAATCAAGCTGCTGATACTTTGGAGTGGATCTGTGGTGCTAATGGAGAGTGGCTTGGCCATACCAATGACACTTGCATACCAGATGAATTCACAACCACCATGAACACTGAGGATGTACATGCAGCAGGCGCTCACAAAACGACACTTACAGTTTCAGTACAAGAGATCACTACCCCAGATTCATCAACTCAAAGATCAGTAAAAACAAGAACACCCACACCTGAATCAACCACATCAACAACTTCTGTAGATCAAGGAACCATGGCAGGAACAGCAGACACAGTTAAAGAATTGTTAACCACAACAAGACTCAGAGCTATGAATACTTCGGAAACTCATGCAGCTGCAAAGCTCACAACAGTAGCCAACAACACAACAGAAACATATGCGATCATGCAGTCAACAACCGTTACTTCAACAACTATGCCAAAGGTTCAGGCAACCACAGAGCAGCTAATCACCTCTGCTGCCGAAGACGATGCAACTGAAGCAATGCACAATAAAACGACAGTTTTTGAGGAGAAGCCAGAAATCACATCAACGTCCCCAATTAGATCCACAGGAAAAAACACAAGCACAAGCTCGAGCGCAAGCGTCACTGCAAGTACAAACGCAAGCACAAGCACAAGCAAAATCACTAGCACAAGCGCAAGTACAGACACAGGCACAAGCACTAGTGGAAGCACAAGCACAAGTACAAGCACAAGCTCCAGTACAAGCACAGGTGCCAGCGTCAGGGCAAAGACAATCACAAGCACAACCTCAACTACCACCAGCACAGGTATGACATGATGATTTGCTTACTGAATACCATAAATCTTCCAATAGTGCCGCCTTCCCATTGTAGTTCTAACCACCCCTTACCAAGAGCACTATTGTATGTGGGGGGGGGGGTGGGGCAACTGCTGGAGGTCACTAAAAACCCAGCCCGTCACACAGAAGACTAATAGGAATGGGCGCTATTGGAGGTAGGTACTACTGGAAGAGTTACGGTATACAAACTGTGCCAAAAATTACAGTCGCTACTCCAGTCGCCTTTATCAATCCGTTCGCTGACCTTGAGGAATACTATACAGCCAGCACGAGTGTCAGGTACACGCCACCTGTGAGTTTCATCCCTTGCACGTACAAGGAAGTCTACTGCGCGACATTCCACCGCCGCAATTTAGCAAATGAGTGAGACGGACCGCACGATCGCCACCGCCTCCCAATCGATGGGCTGCACCTTTTTGGTCGCCTGTTTAACCGCGGTCTGCGTGCTCTACGTGACGTTTCGGTTGGTGATGTTGCACCGTTCCAGGCGAGGTAGAACATTCCACCAAATGGCAGGTTGACCAGCGTCGAGTCCGTGCTCATCTTCAACCAGGACCTGGCCTTTCTCATAGCGCACGTCTTGGTGTTGACGCTCAGGGAGCCAGGCATGTATCCTGGTGGCATTGACCCGGTACGCTGAGCGCATGTTGCAGCTTGACGCGTTGTCAGTCTGCAGAAGCTGCGAGCATTGCGGTTGTGGACTACTACACCTTGTTGTTGGATTAGGGGCAACAACGCTAGGAGGCCATCATTGGCCCATATATAGCATACCCATCTCCATGACGCTTTCCCGTCTAGAGCCGCATAATTAGCCAAAGACATTCGGAAGAACGCCATCTGTAATCTAGGGCAGCGACGGCACGAGCAAATCCATTGAGACGGAAGTGCTCGATCTATAGTGGCTCCACCAACTCTACCACTAGGTCATATATGTACATACACATAGGTGTGACGTACAGTATGCTGTCGTACACGCATATTTATCAGTTCGCCAGCGTGTCACACAACGCAATAGGACCCAGTCGCTCATACCACTAACTTACCACTAACTGAGTTGCTGGTTCTCCAGACGCTGTGCTTCTGGGTCTCCATCCTGCTGCACTACTTCTTCTTGTGCGGCTACGTCTTCATGGTCCTTGAGGCCACCCAGGCGCTGGCTGTCGTTGGTCACATCGTTTCCCAAGGCTCCTTCTTCCCACCCAGAGTCAACGTGGCATTGGGATGGGGTGAGCTAAGTATTTTGGTGCGTTCTTGGGACCGCATGGTGGTTCACTGCTGTTCCTTCAGGGGCTCCCCTGGTCTGGGTTGGACTGACCGGCCCACTTGTGGGTTCCGACTACAACGCGGCCTGGACTTGCTATGGCGACGTGGAACACCGACTGGCCTGGGCCCTGTTTCTGCCCATGGTTGGCCTGGCCAGTGCTGCAGTCGTCCTTGTGGAGGCTGGAGGCATGTTGGCCAGAGAGAATGCACCATTCCCGGGGCCATGTCGCAATGCTGACCAGAAGGTCGCGGCTCAGTGAGTTGGACGTTTTCTGCAACTGTGTGCAACTGAACGACTAGATTAAAGGATTGATTTCTTTTAAAAAGTGAGCAGGACTTTGTAAAAATATTCAGTATGTGCGAGTCTAGTAGTAGAGGTGTCCCTGCAAACGCAGAATTCCAAAGCTCTGTTGAAATACAGTTAAAAGACAGGTAATCTCGACAGCCATGCAGATAAAAAGCACTGCAAATCATCCGAGCACAGGTGGGGGTCTTGTCACGTAGGATGTCGCGCTACGCTCTGCCGTTGATCATGGGGCTGTCGGCGGCGAGTCACGTGGTGGGCATGACGGCCGTCTACCGCCAGGAGGTGTACCTCTACGGGGTCTGCCTCCTCATCAACGTCGCCAACGGCGTCGCCGTCCTCCTGCTGCACACGAGCATGGACGCCAAGGTGGGCGCTCACATGCTATGTTCGAAATGAGAACAGTACATTTCGGTATTGAACAGTTGGCAAATGCCGCCATGGGAATTGAACCCACGACTCTGGACTACCGGTCCAGTGTGCTACCGCATGCGCACGCCAACTCCTCCACAATATTAGAGATGAGCAAGCAAAGACAGCGGAAGGGCGGGGCGTATTGCGGTATATTGCTACGGTGGGATGGCAAAGGTCTGTAGTTTGGAAGGGCTCTGTCGTTCCCTGGGGGGGCAATCAGCAGGACAGTTGTACTGGAGCTGTCAGAGAAATCACAGTATGCCTACCGTAAATCCTCCAATAGTGCCCGGGGCACTATTTTTTTAACCTCTCCTTACCCAGGGGCACTATTGGAGGGGGGGCTTCTATTATTTCAACCTAAAAATTTTGAATGGTAATGCTAGTTTCGCTGTCAAAATTGCCGATTTTTCGGTGATTTTGATCACTTTTTCCACATTTAATGGTTGATTTACCGTTAATAGTTGCTGAAACGTACTATTATTGGTTAGTAGTAGTGTGTACACACGATATAAATGTACCTACCACTATATTTTTGCCCATAAAAAACACATGGCACAACACACCCCTTACCCCCGGGGGCACTATTGGAGGGGGGGTACTATTGGAGGGGGGTTGTATTGGAGGATTTACGGTATGTCTCCCAACATGCACAGGCTGTGCTTTAGGATAAAGTTCAGCTTTGCGTATAGCACACTTTACTACATGAAATTCAGTTTCTCTTGTCTGGGACACGATACGGTAGAAGTAGAACCCATCGTAAGCCCTCAAGATACCCCCCCCCCCCCTCAACCAAAACGGTTGGCGCCCCATTATGGTTTGGTGTCCGCCCCAATTTGGTGGGGGGGGGGAGGGAGGGAGGGGAGGTGGCGTGTCATAATAATGCTAATTTCCATTATTTGAGTGTCTCCAGTCAAATTTGTGCAGCTCCATCTGGGTACGTCAATTATGACTTCCTTACTGAGGTTCCATTCAGATCCGCAAGTTTATACGCGGCGTGTTGCGCTAAGGCCACCGCCAACCCAGAAGAGCGGAAACGGATCAAGAAACTAGTGGACTGTAGCACGTATTACAAGAAACTAAACTGTAAATAAATCTTGCAACCCTTGCTACAGAGCGCGAAGCATGTTCCACTTTGTAAGTGAATACTAGTGGGGGAGCAATTTTTTTACCTGCCAGGATTCTAGACACTAAATACCTGTGGCCCTTGAAACATGCATGCATTTTCAGACGAAAGCTTGTATTTATCATTTTTCATTTTGCATAATTTAATCATTGCAAATTCATGGCCATGCCATTACAACGTTTCCATGTCAATGAGAGAAGTGGAATTTCCTTTCTTCCAAGAAGAAAGATGGCAGATGTTTGTGTCCACTTGTTTCGAATTTACAATAATCCACCATTACAATCATCTGGGTGAAAATGAAATAATGGTGGGTCACAAATGAAGGATTTACAGTTTATTATAGGCCATTTGAACAACGTATTGGTTCACTCACTCATTCTATTTTTCCTGCAGCGATTCATATTTGTTGGTGATTTCGTTGATTTATTTTTTGGCGCGTTACCTTCGCTTATTTGTCAAATTCAAGTCAAATTTGTCAAAGTCATATTTGTCATTTCACCCTTATTTGGATCACTCAACGACATCGGAATATTTGTTCCATCCTATTCTAGCGTGGTTTTCACAAGTATTTGTTCCTTGCTATTTCTTTCTTGCTATTTCAATTTTTGTTGAATGAAATGACGTGCACACGTTTTGAGGCGACGAAGGGCAACAACAACCTAGCTTGACCCGTTAGATAGGTACGAAGATATTGAATCGATCGACCTAAACGACTACAAGTACCTACTACACATGAATCGAATGAAATAGATAATGCTCATTGAAGTCAAAATTCGCGAAACGTATACATCACAAAGGGTTCAAGGAAATGTAATTCAGCCGCGCAGCTGCCGCCGCTCGCCAGCACAGACGGTTTTCGACTACAGACTGCGAGCTGAATTCACAGATTATGTAAATAGTCTTGATTTTCAAATACATGTACAAAATACGTCTACCAAATATTTGTATCAAACATAGTATAGAGTCGAGACCGGACTTTTCCACCCCGAAAAAGAGGGCTATTTCCAAAATATGCAACCGATACAAGCACAACCGATACAAGGGATCACTGTAGCTTAGGCTTTAGCTTAGGCTTAGGCTTAGGCTTAGGCTTAGGCTTAAGCTTAGGCTTAGGCTTTTGCTTAGGCTTAGGCTTAGGCTTAGGCTTAGGCGTAGGAGGCGGGAACAATAATCCCTTGTATCGGTTGTGCTTGTATCGGTTGCATATTTTGGGAATTGCCAAAAAGAGCGCAATCCTGCTCAATCCTTGTTCAATTCTCGGAAGCAGAAAAGTTGGTTCCGTAACAGGAGCGTAAAATTTTCTTGAGAAATTCTGCGCAGACTTTTGCGAGTTGAGTTGAGCTGCTCCATTTCCGGTTCCTTCGAGCGCGGATTCGCCATGTCCGACGTGAGTTGTGTTGGAGAGTCGTCGTGTAATCAATCACTTCGCGAATCGCATTTCCGTCAAACTCCGGCGTTTCCAATGAATTTCCACGTTTATTTTGAGGAGGGCGGCGAGGTGGAGGTGGTGGACAGTCTGCCGACGCACCGGGAGCGCTGCGTGGTCGAGGGCGGCTGCGAGAAGTTCCAGAAGGCGCTCTTTGAGTGCAACGCGCGCGTCAACTCGCGCACCAAGACCGAGGAGACCTGTCACGACGAATTCATCGACCTCACGAAATGCGTCGACAAATGCGTGCGTGGGACACGCACGAGCGAGTGTCGACAGCCCTGGAAGGGGGGGGGGGCTGAGAGGAGCAGAACCGTAGGTGCCCTGCCCATGGGCCATGGGCGGTATAGGGGATATACCCCTCCCCTGGAAGACCCAATCCCGAAAGACGTTCGGGACGATCACCCCTTCCCCTGGCTTTTTTGTGGGGCTTCAAGCCAATTTGACTTGTAGAAATGGCCTGTGGCGCTGTCTTTTTGTACTTTGCAGCTTTTAAAAGGTACATAGAAATCAAAACCCAAATTCTTTGGGACTGGGTCGGGTAGCGGGGTTGGGGGGAGATGGATACCTCAAGTGTGCGAATGAAGGGGGGGGGATTGCTCCTGCGGCTGGGAAGGAACCATGAGCTAATGATTCTGTCGCTTGTTCGCGTCTGGGCTTGCGTGTGTTGTTGCCACGATCAAAATTCAAATGCACGCGCGCGCCTCTCCGTTCAGGCGCTGAAGAAGGTGTTTGCCGAGCTGAAGTGACGCCTCTTCGTCGACCGAGAAGCTTAGGGAATTTTTTCATTGATGATCGTTTGATGGCTTCTTGCGACAAACAAGGGACATACACACTAGGTAGGAGATATGCAAGCCACCAGCTAGGAGTTTTGCTGCTGTGCTGTTAGTCAAAACCCGCGTTGGGTGAACCCCTCCCCTCCCCCCCCCTAGACCTCTGGATTCGCGTTCCTTGCGGAATAAAGTAGTGAAAAAGCGACGCCTTTTCTCAAGGAATTCACTATTTTCACGGATCGTGTCAATAACGCCACTCATCAGCTCGCATTGGTCAGAGGGACCATAAATAGGCCGAAAATCGAGGCGAGATGAGGCTGGAAAAGTGCTACTTCTGCTCCAGTCCCTGCTACCCCGGTCACGGCATGACCTTTGTTAGGAACGACTGCAGGGTGCGTTTGTACGAATTGACCACATACCGTAAATCCTCCAATTGTGCCCCTGAGACACTATTATTTCAACGTTGCGTTACCCAGGGGCGCTCTATGCTTTCAACCCGAAAACTTTGGATGGCACTGCTAATTTCGCAGTCAAAATTGACGATTTTTCGGTGATTTTGTGCACTTTTTTCTCATTAACCGGTTGGTTTACGATTCATAGGAGCTGAAACGTAGTATTATTGGTTAGTCGTAGTGTGTATACGCGGTATATATGTACCTACCACTTTATTTTTACCCATAAGAGGCACATGGCATAACATACCCCTTACCCCTGGAGGGGGGGGCTATACTTTCAACCTTGCCTTACCCGGGGGCACTATTGGAGGATTTACGGTACTTGCAGTCTAAACAGATACTTGTATAAGGGTTGTGGGGGGGGGGGGGGGCTTTTTCAACGGTTTTTCTTTTGTGACGTCGCATTGTGTCGACGACGAGCTTTTTGACGTCAATCTTCCTTTTTTTGTGTCCAGGGGGGGGGATAGAACGGACCCATTCGCCCTCCCGAAATCGGAAGACTGGAAGAAAACGGCTGGGCGTCTGTAGAAGAAACGCTTTTTTTCATCGATTTTTTTAATGGGCTGGGTAGTCGCGAAATTCAGTGCACATTTGTTGGTGTGCCATCCGTTTTTCTCCCTTTCACAGGTGTTCCGTTTCTGCCGACCGAAGTGCAACAAGGCGTTCAAGAAGCGCAAGAACCCGCGCAAGGTCAAGTGGACGAAGGCGTCGCGCGCCGCTCGGGGGAAGGACCTGACGGCCGATCCCGTCCTGCAGTTCGAGAAGAGACGCGACGAGCCCACAGTCTACGCACGGCAGAAGTGGCACGAGACTGGTGGGTGGACGTGTCTCGGCATAGACAGTGCCCTCGGGGGGGGGGGGGAGAACGCTCAATCCCCCCCCCGCCTGGTAAATAGTTTTCGGGAGCAGCGGATGGGTTTGCCCAGGCGGCGCCCTCCCCCCCCCCCCATCCCACTCCAGACGTTTTCTAAAACTTTCAACGTCCAGATTGTGTGCGTATTTACACGCTATTTTCGCACGCAATCATTCCTTGCTCGACCCTCCTCTCCCAAAATATCGTCCCTCTCATTTTTCACCAGTAGATGCTCCCATACATGTAACTGGGGGGGGGGTTGCCCACCCCCAGGTCAAAAGTTGCCCCTCACCAGCCTCCCCCCCCCAACCCTCCCACCCCCAGAATTTTTCTACAGTTTTCCAACTTGTCTACAACTGTAAAAGTAGTGTATTTTTCGTCCTTTTCAGTGTTTTTTTTACCTTAAAACAGCTAAATAATGCTATTTATAGCCTATTTTAACCTATTTTTGACCAAAAGTGCCTATTTAGACACTATTTAGGTACACTTTTTTACCCTCTGACACTCCCTCCCTCTTCAAATCTGCGTGCTCCCCCCCCCCCAGAATGGTCGCCGACCACTTCGCACCACTTCAAAAACCCGGTTACATGTATGTGCGCTCCCCCCCCCCCAAACGAACGCCCCGTTACAGGTATGGTGACATTATCGAATCATGCTCGCACGCACGCACGTACACTGACACAAATTCGCCTTGCAGTGGCAGCGATGAAGGACATCCAGGAGATTCGACAGCGCCGGGCGGCGCTGCACATCAAGAACCGTCTGAAGAAGGGCAAGCAGCTGAGGAAGGCCGCCGACCAGCGGCTCATAGACACCAATATTCAGCTCATACGGTCCCCCGCAGCAAGTCAGTGGAGTTTTCTTTTTGGGAGTTTTGTTTGTTTTTTTTGGTGTACAATAAAGCCAAAGCCACGTACGCACAGTCACTTGGGTCTTGTAAGAAAATGCTCGTTTTTATGTTCAATTTTCGCTAGCCAGAGCGTTTTTTTTTTTGCTAAATTTTGAATTCTCTCTTAATTCAGCCCTCCTAAAGAAGAAAGCGAAGTCGAAGGAGAAACAAGAGCTGGAGTCGATGGCGACCAAGCAAGAACCCGTGGAGGCCATGGAAGAAAACTGAAATTGTTGTTGATTGTTGAACCTTTCTCGCGATTTCAAAAGTCCGTTTCGCGCAAATCCGACCTGTTCCCTTGCAGAGTTTGAAGAGAACACTGACTGCACAAAGTGTTTGGATCCGCTCGTGACCACAACGTTTAAACCAGTCTGACAGCTGGTTTTCAAAACGAGTTTTACTCGAATTCCAATGGTTTCATAGGAAACGCGGTGTGTGCATCCGGCACCTTTCCCATTTCTTCATTTGCATACACAAACACAATGGAGCGGCATGCTATAGTTAACAAACGCGCGACACCGTGGTGGTTCTGCTGATCTGCTCGGATTCTTCGGCGCGTCTTGGGCGTGTGCGCAGAAAGCGGTGAAAGAGCCACACGGTTCCGAAGGAGGCGGTCAGCAGCGCCGCGACGCCAATCCACAGCACCCGCGGACCCCACCACTCATAGACGTGACTGCAAAGAGTAAAGGGGTGCGCTTGAGGAGGGTGAAACTACCGTGACCCTATAAATAGCTCCGTGACCTCTCCAGATCATAAGTTTGTTTTCCCCCTGATTTAGCCCCCTCCCTATAATTATGCCCCTCCGACGGCTCGCATGAAACCTATTATAGGGCCTGGGCTAATCATAGGGTTTACGGTATACATAGTGCATCACAAGCACCATTGTTGGAAGATTTATGGCATGCAGACAAATATGGACGTACCTAAAAGCCAATGGTGTCGTCAATCGACTGAGACTGTCTAGCAGCGTGGTGCCCGCATGAGCGATTCCCTGAAACTCGAATACTTGATCTGCATTAGTTGTTGGCGTTGTTGTTGAGTGCGTTCTAAGTTGGTTAGGGATGCTTTTTTGTCCGTTTTGCAATGAGTTATGCACCTGAGTGTTGGCCGAGACGGCGGTGGAGAAGACGGTCCTTGCGGCGACGGAATTGGTGTTGTAGAAAAGGGACACAATCACGTACTGGGAGCCCATGAAGAGGACCGCAGGAATGGCACGCAGACTGACGCACCACGGGTGCTTGTCCAGCTCGCAGCCTGGCGTCGTCGAGTCTGAAACCCGCTGGCTTTGGGCCTGAGCGCGACTAGATGTTCTAGGGAGTTGTTTCCGCTTGCTGTCGGCGGTTCGACTCCCACCACGGTGCCACTGGGGCAAGGGATATTGATGCTCTCATTGCATGGGCGACGCGGCGACTCACTTCTGCTGCTCAAGACAATTTGCTAAAAGGGTGGGTGTCGCCCCACTAAGCAATACACTCGCGGGCTAAAAACGGCGATGGGATACCGACCCTCTCAATCTTTGATTGTTTACAGCCTTGCGCTGTATCGGGTGCGTCAGAACAAAGCTTCTATCAAAAAAGGCGGTACAAACTGTTCTTCAGAGCGTGAACGTGCGCGAGGTCCTGTCATGGCGCATAAACTTGACTGTTCTGTAGCACTGTTCTTTAGAGAGAGTTTCATTCAGGGGGTGCTTCACTCACTCGTGGCCACGGCAGCTGGAGGCCAAAAGTCCCAGTTGATCGTGGCGACCACGGTGGCGAGCAGCGCCCCAGTGGTGACGAAGATCAATTTCTTCTCCGGAATTCTGCAGGAGCGTGGAGTGTAACGACATTTGCCCATCCCAGGATTATTATGATGCTGGGGTGTGGCAGTGGCGTAGCCAGGACTTGGATTTGGGAGGGGCAAGACTGCTGTTTGTGTCTAATCGGGAACTGTCGTAAGGGTTTGCCATTGCCACACCCCCTTTGAAAAATATCGGGTCTCTAAAAATTTTGAGATGGGCAAGCGCCCCCTGCCCCCTCCCCTGGCTACGCCACTGGAGTGTGGTGGTTGCGCCCAACCCTTGCACCCAGGTTTTTTCAATCGCCACCATCCATCACTTGCACTATGTCCCTCTCCCACCATAACTCATCTGAAGGTGCCATTATAAGTACAACTCTCAGTGTGTAAGAAGGATATGCAATGCACTTTCAAGTGGCAAACCTGTAACGTCGTACAATGGTGGCATATAGTAGTAGAGAGAAGATGGCTGCAGCGCCGCTGGCCCCATTAAAGAGACCATTGTAGGCCGATGCCTCTTCATTGTCCCAGCCATACATGTCCATTGTGTAGGGCGTGAGCACACTTTTTAGTGGATTTAGCAGCGCCGTGGGTGCCATAATGAGCAGAGCGGACAGCACAATGGCTGGCCAGTCGTGGCCACCTCTTGACGCCGTGGTTGCTGCAGTTTCAGAGGGTGGAGCTGATTTCTTTGCAGTCTTTTCCTGTTTGCTGGCCTCCACTGTGACGTGCTCCACTGGATTTGAAGCGACTGGGGCTTTAAGGAACCTCCAGACGCTCACTGCTGGGACGACTGTGACCAATAGCAGGGCGTATGCGGTGCAAGTGTATTGGTTGATGTGCAGCCAACCCCACTCGATACCCGGATAGCCCAGGAAAGTGTAGAGCGGATACTGCGCCACTGAAATTGATGTCACTGCGGTCCGCCAGCACAAGTTGTTCTATTGCAGACACAAGCGCACACCTCCTGTGATCAGACGTCCCAGTGGTACCATGGCATAGTAGAGCGAAAAGACCGTGCCTCTGTCTTTCTTGGAGCTGTAGAGTGTGAGTAGTGCCAGCAATACCGGGATAATGCCTAAACTGGTTTGCTCAAGATGCAGAAGAGACAAGAATACACCAACTCGGATATGTCTATGAAAGCTCTGTGGGTTGGTGTTCGAGGTCTGTGCATCAAGGACAAAGGTTAGGGTTTGGTAGTTATTCTCTCTCGCAACATTTTTCGAATTTGCATGACAGATGGTCAGGAGTTCAGCTCCCACCACAGTTGTGCTACGTTGCTACTGCAATCCACTCGGACAAGGGATTCACGCTTCCACTGTCTTGGCACCCAGCGGCCCATCATCCCTGCTAATTGAGGATAGCGCCCCACCTGCACGTATAGCGGTGTGGGTAAAAAATTGCGATATGATACTGACGCGCTCAACCTATTTACGGTTGACAGTCCTGTGCTGTGATGGCAGTGCACAGACGGCCCCTACCGTGTCCAGCGCAGACGACCCCTCTCGCAGCCAGCATCAGCCAGCGTCTCCAGAGCACGGGGAACGCCGCGACGCTGGCGTAGGCGACGTGGCCCAGAGTCATGATGCCCAGGCCCGTGACCAGAGGCAGTCGGGCGTCCACCGCGCGGCGGTCGAGCCAGAGACCAAACAGCGGAGCGGTCAGCATGGAGCCCAAGCCCGCGACGGAGCCGAACCAGCCCACGAACGACACGTGCGCGTCGGGGTCCATCTGCAGGTGAAAAATAAAAAAAAGAATTAACAAACCAAAATCTGCTCGGACACAGGGGTTCTCAACCGACCCTCTGGAGATAGGGCCAGATGAACGGCCCATACAACGGGTTCTCCAGTCCTCTGCAGAGCTGGACGCTCAGCACCAAAGACACGTCCAGCCAGCTGGTCTTTTGCGGCTCAGAGCTCATCTGACGTCTTGAGCTTCTCTCTGTTTTGCGCACCTCTAAAATAAGAATGCGTAAGCACGAGGTGGAAATCGCACGGGTAGAGTTTTGGGAGGGGAAAAAGTCTCTTCCGCTGTCGCTCGACGTTTCTACATACATGTAGATCCTCCTAAGATGGCAGTAAAAAACCAATACTGTTGGCATTGCCTTCTCTAGGCAGCAGCGGAATAATTGTGACGTTTCTATGAGCGCCGCGCGCGCCTACACTTGTCGTTTACAGCGGTTTCGCCTGACTGAATGCAGGATCCAGAGCTGCGTGTGCTGACTGCGCATCGGCCGAGTGGACAGCAGACGCGAATGCGATTAGATAGGCCTGCGTCTTACAATGGGCACTCACTAGTCGCGCTGTGAAGTGAACACAGACGCGTACCAATAGCGCACTGGAAGGCAAATTGAGTGGAAAGGAAAGCAATCGCCCAACACACACACACACACACGCTGGCAGACGACTCCAATCCAAGGACACTGCGAACGAAATGTGGAGAACCGGAGAATTGGCGACAGAACGGCCAAAGCGGCATAGCAGCCAAAGACTGGCAAAGATTTACACTATCAGATCGGTCGCACTGTAAATCGTGCGTGACCCGCTGTGGGCGTGGCCGCTTCTGCGGGAGCGAGTGGGACGCGATGACCGACTGATGGACGCTATTCGAACGCAACATGAAACACCTCCCTCCGACAGCGTCGCTTGAGCATCACAGGTAGATTGACTGAACGATTGTGACGACGCAATCGATTCTCAAGGGGTGAACAAGGCTGAGTGTGAACACGAGATTTCACTAAGCATCCACTACTGCTTCTCTACAGCAGTGCACGCCGACCTTATATAGTGCTGGAGTTTAGCTTTTCTTTTTAGCTTTAGTTTAGCTTGCGAATGCAGGTGACAAGCGCGTCACACCGGCAACGTTGGCCCCGCGCTCCACAATCAGCACTTCCTTCTGCACAGCGCCCAGCCGCTTCGCTACAAATATACTTGTCACGCGATCAGCTGGCGTGGCTGAGATGTCCATCGCAAGTCATGGCTGACGGTAGTTATTTTTACCGACAGCGTCATTCGCGCAACTGTTGCACAGTTGTCGGGCCTCGAACTCATTGGGACTACCGCGATTCGCGAAAGCACATCGGCCACTACCTGCACTCTGTAGGCTGTCCGGTCGCGCCTGAGACCACCGACGGTTGACTATGTTCCTAGTTGCGCAAAAGCGTTTTGGCTTCGATAATGTGCAGAACGCAATTTTAGCCGTTTTAGCTTTGGCCGCCATTTTAGCTTTGGCCGTTTTGACACTTTGTTCGTTTTTTGCAGTCGGCCGTTTTTGACGCTTTGGCCGTTATTGGCATCTTACAGAATGAACGTCTGAGCGTACTGAGCGTACGTCGACTGAAGTGAAAGGCGTGCCACTGCCAATGCCAACGCAGCTCCACCTGCCCACCCAATGAGCCGCGTCTCTGCCAGACCAGATTTGAGATTGGGCCGACCAGTACGGCCTTTGCACTAACGTCACTGTGCTTGGCTTGACCCACGCGTTTTTGCGATCCCTAAGTCCCAACCCTCCACTTCAACCGGTTGTGTTGGTAGCTTCTGCATCGCTTGACCATGTAAAATTTATACTCAGACACTTACGCGCGCGTGTGCAATTGTCTATGAAGGCCGATTTACAGCCGCCGGACCCGGACCCGGTCACGGACTCGGACCCGGCCCCGGACTCGGACACGGAGTCCGTCCGTCAAAAGGCGCGTTTACAGCTGCCGGACTATCCGCCGGTCCTTTTTTAGAAATGCGCGTCTACACCCTCTTTTGAACGGGTACTTTTTTTTGTCGGTACGGTAGAAAACAATTCGAAACAAGCGTCGGCGCGACGACCGGCCAGCTCAACAGCGCCACCTCAGAGCTCAGCGAAAGCACTATTATGAAAGAAGAACAAAAATTACGTTCAATTCTAGCTCTCCCGCCCGGCAGCAGCGGCAAGAAACTTCCAAGTGCGCTGTCAGAAACTTCCAAGTGCGCTTTCATAAACTTCCAAGTACCAAAACTTGCGCAATATCTGTACTCGGAAGGCGTTTCCGCCAGATTCAAAGAAAGACCGCGGACTAGTCCGCGGACTTTATTGAAAGTTGGTCAACTCGAGTCCGGCGGATAGTCCAACGGACTATCCGGCGGCTGTAAATCGAAAGACCGGGTCCGCGAGCGGGTCCGGCGGATAGTCCGGCGGACTATCCGGCGGCTGTAAATCGGGCTTGAGATGCCTGCGTGAGTGCAATCGAGCTCAATAGCCCGCCTAGCACCGCTACAATGTATTTTCTTCTGGAAGAAATGAATAGCAAAAGCAAAAAGAGAAACAAAAGCAACGACAACAATGGGATCAGAACTTCCCCCAATTCGGATAAACATCGATTACGAACCAGAGCGTTACCAGTGCGCCACATGATCCGTACCGAAGTGGAAAGCGGCATTCTAAGAGCGGCCTGTGTGTGTGTGTGTGTGTGTGTGTGTGTGTGTGTGTGTGTGTGTGTGTGTGTGTGTGTGTGTGTGTGTGTGTGTGTGTGTGTGTGTGTGTGCGGAGGGGCGGTTGCGACGGGTCGAAAGTCATGGAAATCCGTAAGCGACGAGATGTATGCAAGAGTTCGAATCCCACAGGTCGCGCCCACTGCCGGATCCAGGGGTGGGGGAAAGGGGGAATTCCCCCTTCCGAAATCGGAAATCTAGGGGGGGAAAGGGGGAAAGGAGTAGGCGCTGGGGGAAGAAACATGCCTAGGTGGGCCTAGTTTTCAGCATAAAATTGCTTTAGGTGGTCGAAAACAGCAAAATTTTCGCCTGCGGCGCCGTTTATATTCGTTAACCGTCGAAAATGGACCGATTAGGTGTCCAAACCACTGCCAAAATGGCCGAACATCCAAAAAGTTCAACAGGGTCCTCTCTTCTGCAAAATTCTTCTCCCCTCCGAAATTTTTTTCTGGATCCGCCAGTGGTCGCGCCACTTGATTTGTCCTTGCTTACCTCATTCAGTGTGTGTATGGTCAAACAACACAGATCAATGTTGAGTCTCATCAATTCTCTTCGGGTACAAAATGGCGGTTGCGCTAATGTACCCTGCGTGTGCCTTGCGTCCTGTGTGTGAGTGCCGGCAGACTTCCCTGCGATTGCCTAATTGACACATTGTCGTCGGCGCAGTGAGTGCGTGTTAAAAGTTGTAAGACGCCGCAATTGGCAGTCTTGGTGAGCGCGCTCGGCCTGTGCGCGCAGTCAGTCAGTCAGTGTAGGCGTGTAACGACGACTGCAGGAGCCGCGGCCGTTGAACAACTCGAGTGCGATTCTGCTTGGTGAGAGAGAGACAACGTCAAGATGTGCCAGGTGCTGGGTCAAGAGTGCCGTCTTAGGCAGTCCGGATTCCGGAAATGTTGCCTGCTCCTAGGAGTGACTTGGGAGTTCTCCAGTTCCCGTCCCAAATCATCCGCGCAGTTTCCGAATGTTCTTCCGTAGCCATGTTTTCAGAGTTATGGGTAACCAAGAGAGAGAAGACAAAAGAGAGGGCTCAAGATGACTTCTGAACAGCGCAGGACCAACTGGCTGGACGTGTCTCTGGTGCTCAGCGTCCAGTTGTGCAGAGGACTGCAGAGTCCTTTGTATGGACCCTCCATCTGGCCCTACCTCCAGAGGGTCGGTTGATCGAGAACCCTGGCGTCGTCAGACGTTCCTGTGTTTTTTTATTGATTTCTCTCCTGCAGATGGACCCCGAGGCGCACGTGTCGTTCGTGGGCTGGATCGGCTCCTTCGCGGGCTTGGGCTCCATGGTGACCTCGCCACTGTTCGGCCTCTGGGTGGACCGGCGGACGGTGGACGCGCGACTGCCTCTCCTCACCGGACTGGGCGTCATGAGCGTCGGCCACGTCGCCTACGCCAACGTCGCGGCGTTTCCCGTGCCCTGGAGACGATGGATGATGCTGGCCGCCCGAGCGATTGTCAGCGCCGGTCATGGTAAGGCAGAGAACTGTAGTAACTGGCCATCGAGGCGAGAGGGAGGTGTAATCTGAGAATGGGGGCGGGGTAACCCGGCAGGGGAGCGGCTGATTGCTTGCTTCAGGCGTTATCCCAGTTTTGCTGGCACTACTTACGCTCTACAGCTCCAAGAAAGACAGAAGCATGGTGTTTTCGCTCTACTATGCTATGGTACCATTGGGTCGTCTGCTCGCAGGAGGTGGATTTGTGTCTGTTTAACAGAGTGTGTCTGCAGACTTCAGTGCTCATGGTTTTAGTGGCGCAGTATCCACTCTATACCTTCCTGGGCTACCCCGGCATCGAGTGGGGTTGGCTGCACGTCAATCAATACACTAGCACCGCATACGTCCTGCTATTGGTCACAGTCGTCCCAGCAGTGACCGTCTGGTGCTTTCTGCAGCCTCCAGTGGCTCAGTATCCAGTTGAGGACGTCACAGTAGAGACGGGGGTCTTTGAAAGGACCTTGCTGACTGGGCCACCAGCTGCTGCTGGAACTGCAGCGACCATGGCAAGAGGTGGCCATGACTGGCCAGCCATTGTGCTGTCAGCTCTGCTCATGGTGGCTCCTACGGCGCTCATAGCCCCACTCAAAGGCGTGCTCACACCCTACACCATGGACATGTACGCCTGGGACAATGAAAAGACGTCCGCTATCAATGGCCTCTTCTACGGGGCCAGCGGTGTCACGGCCATCTTCTCTCTGGTGCTATACGCCACCATGGTGCAGCGTTATAGGTTGGTTGACTCGTGACCAACTACGTTGCCTCTGGTTCAAGTTCAACTTTTTTGCAACAAATTTCACGGTTCTTAGTGCAACTGCTCTAATATCCAGATGGTCAATTGTTGGGTGGGGGAGGGAGAGGCTACGTAGAATGGGGGACATGCATCTCTGAGGGGAGGGGTGGATCTGAGCATTTCTAAAAAAAAGGGGAGACCTCTTTTTCGAATACTCTCTTGGGATGGGGTGGGGCAGACGACCCGGCAGGGGACGATACATTTTGGTCAAAACACACTGTTGCCTGGTTGACATGTACCCTGGTGGGGAACGGGTCAAAAAGCTTCTCTGACTTACTGGTTGGGTTGTGTAAAACCATCAAAACGTGGTCACTGAGTGGGCGAATATCATTACGCTCTGCACTCCTGCAGAATTCCGGAGAAGAAATTGATCTTCGTCACCACCGGGGCGCTGCTCGCCACCGCTGTCGCTATGAACAACTGGGACTTTTGGCCTCCCGCTGCTGTGAGTGCAAGTGAGTGGTGGAGCAGAAGCAAATTGTATTAAGGAAAAATTTGCAGGTGGCTGCAAAAAAAGGTGAATATGTGACGCTATTTTGTTAAAGTCCAGTTTGAAAAAGAGGGGTATTAATTAAGGCATGCTCATTGGTGTATAGCCACCTACACTTTGCAGCTGATCAACTTCAGTTTGAACAAACCGTGTATAAAAACTGAATCAAACGCAGCAACACGTAACATATTCGGCATTTTTTGTGTTCGCAGCCATATTTTCCCACTCCCAATTAATTTTAATTTTTTTTTGTGTTCGCGTGCATAGGAAGGTGC